>CAEGAF010017984.1:0-24386 GCA_903067075.1 Micropoecilia bifurca
GAACCAGAAGATCTGAGGGGTCTAGACGGTTGGTACGGCACTAGCAGATCTTTAAGGTATTGTGGTGCTAAACCGTTAAGTGATTTATAAACTAACAACAGTATTTTAAAGTCTATTCTCTGAGCTACAGGTGGAGGGACTTTAAAACTGGTGTTATGTCTCCATCTTCCTGGTTTTAGTCAGAACAGCAGCAGCAGCTTCTGGATCAGCTGCAGCTGTTTGATTTGTTAGTCAGACCTGTGAAGACACTGTTGCAATAATCAATGCGGCTAAAGATTTGATTACTTTAGTCGCTTGTTGTTATTTTACTCGCTGTCCCTTTTAACTGAAACCAACCAGCTGACCTGGGTCCTTCCTGTGTCAGATCGAGTTCGACCGGACAGCCAACCCGCTGGCTCAGGTCACTCTTCCCGCCTCGCTGCTGTCCGGAGTCTCTGCGGACGTTTTCAGCCGCTCGTCTCTGTCCAGGATCAACTTCATGTTCTTCAGCAGCACCAGCCTCTTCATGGTAGGATGGATGGCAGAGCTGAGCTTCTTCAGTGAGGATGAGGGGAGCAGCAGGTCACGCGTCTCTGTGTTTCGTCCCCAGAAAGAGCAGACAGGTTTGTCTCTGAACAGCTATGTGGTGGCCAGCAGCGTCGGGAACATTTCCATCACCGACCTGCAGGATCCGGTGAAGATCGAAATCGCACATCTGTCTGACCAGGTTCAGTTCTGATGCCTCCTGCCGTTTACTTGCTGCAGGGGGTCCAAAGTGGGTCCTGGAGGCCCAGCATCCTGCATGTTTTAGTCTCTCCCTGGTTTAACACACCTGCCTCTGATAATGGCTCGTTAGAAGGTCTAAGGAACATTGACAGCTGAAAAGGTTGTTACTGTCACCAGGCAGAAAACTGAAACGTGCAGGATCCTGGTCCTCCAGGACCCACTTTGGACACCCGACTCACTGCAATGACTTTTACTTCATGCTTCTTTATTTTTTACCCTATTTATACTTTTTTAAACATTTTAAATATTTCTTGTGATTTATTTTTTGTAAATATTTTATTCTGAACCAGTTGGCTGCAAAATTTGAATTATTAGAATTCATTTTAATCTGTATTTTATTTCATTGTTAGTGTTTTAATTATGTTAATTAATGCTAGTTGCCTATATTTTATTCTCAAATATTGTTTTTGTTTTGCTTTTCTATGCTTTGTTTATTTCATTAGCGCTAATTGTATATTCTTTTTGTCTGTATTTTACATTTTCTGTTTTTATTGTTTTTTTTATTAATAATGGATCAGTCTTTGTTTTTATTTCATTCAATCAGAATTTATAATCTTGCTGTGAATTTTCTGTTGTTCATATTTAAGTGTTATATTTCAAAACCAGACTGTGTGAACAGGTGAACAGTTATTCTATGTTTTTATTTGATCTTTTTGTTGAGCTGTTTCTTCCCCTGTTTCCTGCCAGGCGTCGTCGCGTAGAAAATGTGTTTTCTGGGACTTCAGCATGAACAGTGAGTCAGTCGGTCTCTTCAGGTTTATCTTTTCTGCTTCCGGTCACAAGGTTGTTCCGAAATATTCAAATATTTCTACTTGCTGTAAAGTTCCAGAATAAATCATATCAAGAAAACTATATAATTTTATTTAATAATGATAAATTAATCAACATCTTTAATCTGTTTGCTCGCTACAAATTATATAATTATATAGTTATATATAATATATTATATATATTATTATACAGTTAAACAAATTATATAGTTTAAGAAAACTACATAATTTTATTTAATAATGATAACTTAATCAGCAGCTCTAATCTGTTTGCTCGCCACCAGGGGGCGATGGAGGCTGGAATAGCCGCGGCTGCAGCGTTTCTAAAGAGTCGAGCTCCAGCAGGACCATCTGCCTCTGCAACCACCTGACCCACTTCGGCATCCTGATGGTGAGACGCATCACAGGCTGGGATCAGGACGTCGCTGTTCACATTCACAGCTGTTTCCTCAAACATAAACATGACAGACTAAAAGAAAAGTCCTGCAGCCAGGAGTCAGAGTTAATGTTGTGAGCATATAAATCATATAAATCTTAAACCACATGTTTCATTTTCTTGGCTCGTGATGATGTTTGAGACCGTTCAAGTGGATTCTTGAGGTCATTTAATGTCTCAAACTCAGTGTTTTGGTTCAAGCAAAGTTGAGAAACATTTCTTTAGTTTAGAAATGTTTCTAGAAATAATGAGCAAAACAACTAAACTCACAAAGGCAGAAGCAGGCTGGTGATCTGCTTGTGCTCCAACTCAAGCCTGGACAATAAACCCGCAGTGAAAATAAATCCTGAAGAGTTTTCTGTGTCTCTGATTCCCTGCAGGACATTTCCCAGACTTCCTTTATAATCGATCCAGAGAACAAGAAGGTCCTGACGTTCCTGTCCTACATCGGCTGTGGCATCTCGGCCATCTGCTCGGCTGCCACGCTGCTCACCTACATCGCCTTCGAGTGAGTCCAGCCGCTGGTCGATTCACCACTCAGAGAATCAACTAAACGCTCTTCGTTTTCCATCCTCCCAGGAAACTGCGGCGGGATTATCCGTCTAAGATCCTGATGAACCTGAGCACGTCGCTGCTGTTCCTCAACATCGTGTTTCTGTTGGACGGTTGGCTCGCCAGTATGGTGGACAGCGAGGGGCTGTGCATCTCTGCTGCCGTCCTGTTGCACTACTTCCTGCTGACGTCCTTCACCTGGATGGGCCTGGAGTCGGTGCACATGTACATCGCGCTGGTCAAAGTCTTCAACACCTACATACGCAGATACATCCTCAAGTTCTGCATCGTGGGATGGGGTGAGCTCTTTATGTCTTATAGGATTATGATTCATTTGAGATATGACCAACCGGTGCTGATTCTTGGAGTTATATGATGTGCAAAAATTAAAAAAATCCACTTCATTCGTATGCAAAAACTTAGCAAGAAACTGCTTTGTTTTCTAAACTGAGGTATTTTTGTTAACCACATGTATTTTTTATAATTCCTATTAGTTTAACTATGTGGTTAATGGCAGTTATTAGTAGTTTCTTTCCAGAACTGCTTTAAAAACTATTAACTATATTTATTCCGTTTTAGTTGAGTTTGACTAAGTCTGTTTTTCAGTAGAGTTGGTAAAGATTTGTTGTTCCATTAAAAATGACAGCAAAAAATCAAAGGCTAATAAAAGAAAAACTTTTATTTTTTACCTGAACTTTTCTGTTAAATTTGTCACTGAACGTCTCAAACAGAGAAAAACACAAAACTCCATTTGCTGTAGTGCCATTTAAACCATTTGTGAACTTCTGGGTGAAGAGGCCAGTTCAGCTTTACACTGAACCAGGACTGGACTTGAGTGCCCAGGTTCAGTCCTGGTTCCTCCTCCCAGGTCCAGTCCTAGTCCGGTCCTGGTCCCACCCAGGTCCAGTCCTGGTTCTGCCCAGATCCAGTCCTGGTTCCTCCTAGGTTCCTCCCAGGTCCGGTCCTGGTCCAGTCCTGGTTCCTCCAGGCCTGTTTCTGAACCATCACCTGTTTCAGGTGAATCAGGAAAAGACCTGAAACATGCAGGATCCTCTGACTTTGGACATCACTGATAAATATCCGTCTGCGTTTTCCATTTCCCATGTCCACCTATAAATTCATAAATGGAAAAACTTTTGCATTTAAAAAATGAATTGATGAATTTAAAAACATGAGTATAAAACCTGGCATTCCAACAGCAAAGAAGAGGGAATGTCTTCTGCTCTGCAGAGTTCAGAAACCTGAACTGCAACAGGAACCTGTCCTGCTGGACAGACGTATTACAGGAAGATTGGGACTAATGACACCTGGAACGTTTTCATAGCTCCATCTCATCAATGCAGGAATGTCTACAACGTTGGAAGAACAACTGGAAACATTAGAAACTGGGGACGGCCTTTTATGGGAAGCACTGCAAGCCGAAAAGCAGGAATAGATGGATGGAGGAGCCCAAACTGTCATCTGAAAGCTTTAAGGCTCTGAGTTATTTGCATTCACCAAAACATCAGGGAAGGAAGGATTTGTTCACTTCGTGAGCAATAATTCCAGCTGTGAGCTGCTCCAAAAACATCCAGAAGACGATGGGAGAAAAACAGAATTTAGGATGGAGGCGACGCATCAAACAGGCCGACGTCAGAAACTCATCCAGAGATCCGAAACAGTAAAAGTTTTCCTCTGCGCTTTCCTCCAGGTTTACCTGCGGTGCTGGTGGGAATCGTCGTCACGGCGAATAAAGACTATTACGGCGTCTTGAATAACCACACCGATGATTCAGCAATGATGTAAGACCACCATACTTGGAGTTGGTAAAAACCAGAGTGTCGTAAATGAACATTTAAATGAAGTTTTTATCGCTGTAGAAGTTATTGTCTCCTCTCGAAGGTAAACCACGGTGGACCTTCACTGCAGCAGCCACAGACTCAGCAGATGTTTCCTGTGTTGTTTCCTCTCAGGTGTTGGATCACAGAGAAGAGCGTTTTCTACACGACCTGCGTTGGTTATTTCTGCCTGATGTTCCTGCTCAACGTGGCCATGTTCATCGTGGTGATGATGCAGATCTGCGGCCGCAACGGCAAGCGCAGCAACCGCACCGTTAGAGAAGAGGTCTGCGCTCAACGTGTTAGCATAAAACTGGACATTTTTCAGTCAAATCAGGCTTGGTGATGAGATTAATGGATGTCTTTGAATGTTTTATTTGAAATGTTTAAATCCTCCCCACTGCGGTCCAGATTCTTCGGAACCTGCGGAGCGTAGTGAGCCTCACCTTCCTGCTGGGGATGACCTGGGGCTTCGCTCTGTTCGCCTGGGGTCCCGTCTACCTGACCTTCACCTACCTGTTCACCATCTTCAACTCCCTGCAAGGTCCTGAGTCCAGACGACCGTTACCACCGAACCGGACCGAACTGAACTGAACCGAACCGAACCGAACTGAACTGAACTGAACTGAACTGAAATGAACCGACAGCTCATGACTTCAGAAACATTCAGGGTCCAAATGAGGGAGGAAAAGATTATTTTAATCTGAGGGGATTTTAGTGGTTGTGGCTCAAGTTTGATCATCATCCATCCATCCATCAATCCACACATCCATCCATCCACACATCCATCCATCCATCCCTCCATCCACACATCAATCCACACATTCATCCATCCACACATCCATCCATCCATCCACACATCCAGTGAGATCTTTTGGCATGAGATATTTTTTCTCATGCGAAAAAATATCTTATATCTTTTTTTATTTTTATAATCTGGTTGTTCAGATTGAACTGCAGATCCTCCTCATTCATTCAAGTTAAAATTTGCTTAGTGTTCAGTAGACATGATAAAAAGTCGCTTCAGTAAAAGTTTCAACCTGAAAATGTTCTTTTCTCATCTCATCTCCTCTCAGGTCTCTTCATATTTATCTTCCACTGCGCTCTGAAGGAAAACGTGCAGAAGCAGTGGAGAAGATACCTCTGCTGTGGCCCCTACAGGCTCTCAGAAAACTCAGGTATCCGTCCGTCTACCTGCCTCGTTTCCCCACAGGAAGCCCTTCGGATTTGTCTGCCTGGCTGCTGCCAGGTTCACAGAGCTGTGAGAAAAACAAGGGAAGGACAGTTTAATAAAACCTAAGTCGCCTCGGCTCTGCAGCTAATAAAGGCAGATAAAATGCAGCCGTCTCTCAGGGAGAGGAATGTCCTCCAGGTGCAGTCAGTCTGAGGACGCTGTACTCAACAACACTCTGAACATCCAACATGACGTTTGACTTCATACTGAAGAAATTCCTTATGAACTTTGTGTGTCATCGCCTTGGAAATGAGCAATTCCTCCTTCAGCCAGGATCACAGCCTTGTTCCCGTCCTGCCTGTGTGGGACGAACACAGCGAAGTAAACAACAACCTGTCGGGCGACTCAGCTGGACGTAAAACCAAAGCTGCTTCCCACATTACCAAAACTTTCCACTCTTTGACTCCATTTGTCCAAAACTGGAGCCCACAGAGTGAGGGATCTTTGATCTTTGCTCATGGTAAACGGTAAAGAGCCTGTGCTTGAACGTGACCTCAAAGCACTTCACTCCATGTCTCATTCACACGCTGCTGGGGGTGAGCTACTGGATAGTAGCTACAGCTGCCTGACGGAAGCCTGGCTGCCCAAGGAGCTGGGATCAAACCAGCAACTTCAGGACAAACTCTTACAAACTCTTCTCTCCACTCTTTTCTTTGAGGATTTGGGTCTGGATACTTACATTTCCATCTTCAAATGTCAGATTCCGCCTGGTTTTTACTGAATATATGCTGGAGTTTATAGATTTCATGGACTGTAGCAATATTCTCTCTTTTGGAGGAGAAACGGACCAAAGCATCACAGATCTCCCACCGTACCGAACCACCTGGATATTGATCTGTTTAAATAGAGTTATGGGTAATTGATGATTAATGTGGCTGGGAAGAAAAATAAAATCTACTATTCAGGCTAAAGGAGCAAATAAAGCTTTGAACTGAATGAGCATTCAGTCTGCAGACCAACAGAATTAGATGGTTGACAAAAATCTGTGAACAAGAGCCAAGACAAACTGAAGCTTCCACTAAGTGGGCGGAGCCTCGATATTTGTTGTGTTTGTCATCGACGCCAACCAACCTTTTCTGTTGTAACCTGGTGGTCGCAGCATCCATCCTTCAACCCAAAGAGGTCCGCTCCAAGAATCAGATACATTTACACAGAAATGTTTCATTTTGCACACAACCCCAAGGACAGCACCCTTAAAGGGACAGCATTGTGTAAAATCAACCTTTCTGGGCTTTACATCATGTTATAAATTCATTCCTTCATCACCAACATACCTGAGGTTTCACCTTGATTCATTCATGTATGTTTGAGAAATCCTTTAATCTCCATGGCAACCAGTCAGCTGTCCAAAATGCCTGGGTGGACGTAGCAGCTCCTCCTCAGAGCTGCAGCGTCCATCTGCCGCTCGGCTCCTTCAGACTAGCCAGCTGCAATTAGCAAACACCTGGTGGAGCTGAGCTCATAGGAGCCGATTCTCAGTAAAACGCTGGTAAAAACGTTGCTAAAGGGTAAATAGAGGAGCCATGTTGTGATGACTTCCTGGAGTTTTTAAAGAGACAGAGCCCCAATTTCAATTTGTGAAATCAGGAAGTCATATTTGACATGCATATCACATGTAGAACAAATGAAGGTAACACACTTACTTGATCGTGCTGTAAGTTGGCTCCATGTGCCTGGAAAAAATAATTTCTACTCCAGGTAGAAACTAATGTGGAAGTGATGGTGGCTTCCTGGTTCTGTTTCCCAGACTGGAGCAAGACGGCCACCAACAACACGAAGAAGGTGAGTTCAGACAACCTGGCCAAGTCGCTGTCCTCCAGCTCCTTCGGCTCCAGCACCATCAACTGGACCTCCAAGGCCAAAGCCACGCTGACGCCGTTCTCCAAGCGAAACAGGAACACAGGTGAGACGCCTGGCTAATGAGAACCACACATGAAAGTGTTTTCCTGCTTGACAGATCAAACAGGACCGTAAGAACCTGGAACAACAGCTGAACACAGTAGTTTACCAAATGAACGTCTTGCTGTGAGAAAATGAGCTCAGATATAAACGTTTTTCCTTCAACCTTAAGGTCTGGAAAGAAGGGAAGGAATCAAAGTTCACACAGTCGGACTTTGGTCTTTAAAGCTACAATACCGATACAATACCGAAGCTACAATACTAATAACCGATCAGGTTTTACAAAAATAAAATGTTGGAATAGAGAAATAAACCTTGTAAGAAAAATAATTTATTACACACGATGGGCAGTTCAGCCAAAGTCGATCAGAAACTGTATCAGAAGGAAAAAGGCCAGGGAATAAGATCCGGCAGTGAATCATCCTCCTCATAATCTCTACTTCTTCATCCACTCATTTTTCTCATCATTAATCACAACATTCAGCCCATTTTTCAACCCTTTCATCCTCCTTGTCATTTTTATCGTCATATTTGCCATTTGACAGTTTCTTCTTCCCGTTCTGCTCTACATGTTGGACCTGCTCATCCCCCTGGTTATTTCTTACATCCCGCTCTTCTCATTGTTCCTAACACATTTCATCCTCTTCATCATCCTTAAGGTCTCAGATTCTTTCTGTTCCTCCTTCTCACCATTTTCTGTCACCTTTCTCTCACTTGTCTTTAAAATGCTTCATCCCTCCTCATCCTCTGTGACCCGACTTGATCGTATTCCTTATTGTTTTTTCAACCTGTTTCATCCCAATCATCCCTCCCATCATATTTTATATAATCCCTCTTTCATCCAATGTTGTCTGGTTTCTATTCTTCATCCGTTTTATCCCACTTGGCTCTCTTTTCATCCAACTCATTTTCCTCTGCAGTCTTCACAACTGCTTATTAATCCGATTAAAACCATTTTCACACAGTCTTGTTCTCAGTCCAGTTTCGTCTGATCCGGCACATCATCCTTTTGTTTCTCCACTTTAAATATCAATCCTCACCGTTTTCCTGTTTCCATCTGGAAAGTCCCAACTATAAAAGGTCTTTTGAATACCAATGTTCTTGGCCATCAATTATGAGACAAACTGCCTCTTTGGACATCCATTAACGCGGATTAACTAGTAAACTTTGCTAATGATAAATTAAGCCTTTTATTTCCTCTAGTACCTTTGTTGCGCCCCGTTAGAATTAGTGGAAAAAACACAGCAGTTGTTCTTTGTAGGTAGATGATTGTTAAGAGCAATCAAATGGGAACCAGGCTGTCTGACTCCCTGTTTCCAGACTGTGTGTGAAAACATTGTTCTGTTCATTTTGTTGCAAGTTCTCATGTGTATCTGCCTCTGTGTCTGGTGTGTAGAAAGCTCATCAAAGCATTAACAGGAGGAAAACCACCTGCAGAGGTAAAGATGATGTCATGTGATCCGCTTCGGGTTTCCCAAAACGCCTCTGAGTGAATCTGAGTTATCTAAATCCTCAGATTCACCTGAATCAGACGTTTTGGGAAAACGCCTCCCGCTGAGTGTGTTGTGATTGGCTGCTCGCTGTGATGTCACACTATTTCCAACCCGAGACGCTTTGAAGGGCTTGAAAACCCAAACTCCGCCCAGTCAGAGCGTCCTGGGATGCAGAAACAAACGCCCACTGCCAGTCGGCATCTCTGCTAACATGTGTGGTGTGCTTTGGTTTTTTCTCAACAGTTTGTTGTTATGGATTCTTAATAACAGCCTAATGGTTGGTGTGCTTCGTATCAGTCAGTCACTCATCATGTGGGTTTGCTTTTTAGAATTAACACCAAATGTGGAAGACGTCAAACATTGTTTATATGTTGGGATGGAATAAACTCCCCTGGGAGCGAATTAATCTGGCTTTTGTTGGCTGGAATCACATGAAGCATCTGTTCTCCAAACTCCACCAAAGCTTCAGCATTTGAATCATTTCTATGATTCTTTCATGAGCTGCCAAACCGTAACGCAGCTTCTGGGCTTAATCTGCAGATAAACGGCTAAACTTCAGCCCTGAAATGTTGCTGTAGATAAATTCATTCTAACTAAAAGTTTGAAAGCATTTCTTTACAATGAATATCATATTTTTTGTCTTTGGTTCCTTAGTATGTTTTGCAGAAAGTAGGACAACAAACATCCAGATGGGTTAATCAGAACAGACCAAAACATCAAAATATAGGAAACTGTAAACATTTCTTTAAAAAAGGACAGATGTGGGACCATTTTTGTGTTTTGAATCTAAAATGATTCACATCTTATTTTTTTAACAAATATCTGTCAAGAAATGTAAATTAAAATGTTGAATTTTAATTTAAATTGTTATGACCTAAAAGTTCTTTTAACTTTTCCAAAGTTGCTGTTAATCTGACAAACAAACCTAAAATGAAGACAGATTCAGATTCTTGATTAAGATTCATAAGTTATTATGTTAAAACTTTAATTAAACCGTTTTCTTCACTTTAATGTTTTTGCATTTGGACCAGTGATGAAACATGATGTAATATTGAAAATGGTCTCCATAGTCAAACCAGAATGACTTTCACTGACATCTTGCTGGTAGAAATGATTTCATGGAGTCATAAAATCTGAAGAAAACAAAAATCTTCTCTAGGTCGTTGGTTGTTGCCTACAGATATTCAGCATGTTTGCCTTTCCTGGTTTTACTGAAGTGAAACAGAGATTTGGGAGTTTATTAAAACCTTTCAGTTAATTTAAATTTAGATATTTAATTTAGAATAAATATTGTGGGGTAGATGTTTTCTGATTTTTATTGATTTAATTGAGGTTATTTTTGCTATTTGAGTTCCTTTCTGGTACACTTTGCACCACCTCTTTGTACTTTGGGTTATATTGGGACAACCTAAGGAATAATCACCAAATCCACTCAGTTGACAGGAGACAAAGTGTTTCAAGCAGAAAGTAATTTGTGCTTTAACTTCACAACGTGTCCATCTGTTTTTACAGACCATAAAACCTGTGGAGGAGTTTCGAACCTCTTCTAAAATCAACACAGCTTCATTTCTGATAGCTGAAATTAGCGGCTTGTGAGTTCAGCTGGACTTTAAGTGAGAACAGATGGGTTTTATTTATTTGCACAAGTTTTTATCATTATCTAATTTTCTCTAAACAGCTTCGTCATGTAAATGAACATATAATTTTTGTTTCCCCCACAATAGGTGTAATTTATGAGTGATAAATTTCACTAAAGTTCATTTGGCTCTGTGTGCCTTTCCAGAACACTTTTATTGGCTAATCGTGGACGTGAGTGAAGTAATAAGATTTAATTTCTGACAGTTTAGAACAATTCTTCGGTTTGTACAGCTGGGACAGATTTAATTCCTATTTTGTCTTTAGTTTGGCATTTTTACAGCGCAGGAAGCAAGTCCAGCTCGGCTCGCCGCTGGTTTGGCAGCTACACTCTGGGCTTCCTTTTCACTGCGTCGCCACACAACAGTCAGAAATAACAGATTAACACCCAGGTCTCAGTATCTGATTTTTATCACCAGGTGGGCTGGAAGAGGCTTGTTTGTCCAACACATTCCACAAATACACATTTGGGTTGAAGTGGGAGAACATGGAGACCAGGTCAGCACCTTCCTGATCCTCTGGAGATAAACAATGTTTTCTCCTAGTCAGTGTCTCAGAAAGTTTCTCTTCCAGCGCAGAACATCTTCCTTTCCAAACCCTCAACCTGATGACTTT
Organism: Micropoecilia bifurca; assembly: GCA_903067075.1. NCBI lineage: Eukaryota > Metazoa > Chordata > Actinopteri > Cyprinodontiformes > Poeciliidae > Micropoecilia > Micropoecilia bifurca. The sequence goes on from CAEGAF010017984.1 coordinate 11,217, forward strand.
CACTTGGAAGAACCAGAACACCTTCGAGTTTCTGCCTCACTAAATAATCTGTTATCCTTGGAGGGTGTCAGGTGGCGAGAAACTATGGCAAGCAATTAGTACCAAAAATAATACATGTGTTAACTGTGTTCTGATGTGTAAATAACAGGATGCACCGTTTTTTGTGTGCAGTCAGTTTAAATGTGCCTGAATGGTTTTGGGTAAAAGTGTAATACTGAGACCCAGAACCTCAAAAAACTAGTGAAATGTGAAGTAAATGACAATAGATAGAGTTAGAGAGGGACAGCTGGAGACACCTTCAGCCCTGAGAAGAAAAAACATGCAAACCTGCCTGCACAAAAGCCGTTTATGAGGAATTGTTATTTTATTCTCATTTTTTAAACCAGCTTTGATTTTGTCCATGTTTTAAATGAAAGAGCTTATTTCTTAACTCAATGAGAATCAAAAAGTGAGATCAAGATTCTTCATCCCTCGTTCTTTTTTTGCAGCTCTGCGTTTCTCTGATTGGGTCCTGCAGACCTTCCTCCCCCACCGACACGCTGAAGCTCAATCTAGGGGATCCAAAGGTGTTTCCAAACCAGAAAAGATGTATTATTGTGATTCTCAATGCACTTTAACGTAAATACCCTTACCATAGTTCAGGTATGTAATCTTTGGACATTTCTCAACAATTTCCCAAATGGAGCAGATACCAAATCTGCTCTGAAAACGTCTTTGTATCTCTGAGGATGAGTTTGGTGGGAATCCTAAGGCTGGAATAATCCATATCATGAGGAAAAGGTTTCTCTTGCAGCCAAATTAGCTGCTATTTGTCTCATTCTGGGTCACCAGGGAGAAAAAACTCACATTAAAACCCATTTATGACGAAGTCACTCGTCCCATTTGACCAGAGTCGTAACGTATGGATCTGTCGGCTGATCTACGGTCAGACATTCACAGAGGCCTGTTACCGTTTCCAGATGGATGGGAGTCCTGTCAACGTTCAGCTACTTCGCAGATTAAACCTCATAAACCACAGATGAGCACATTGGAATAACACTCAGCAATTTTGGAAGTAACAGCTGATTAACTTCCAAGCACAACCAGAAAAACTTTCCAGCCTCTGTCATTTTGTTGGCAGCGATGGGAATGAAAAAATGTCTCCAGATCAACAGTCAGGGGACACAGACTGAAAAACATCGTTCATTTAATGTTTTTAAAATAATTATAAACAAACTTCGTAACCTGCTGCCTTTCTGTTTAGTGGTGTCACGTCAGCTTTTTGGCAGATCCGACAGTAAAACAGAACCAGATTATCCTTCTTTGTGCAGTTTACCACATTTGAGGCATGAGGGACAGACTGTTCTTCATGCCTCAAATGGTTCTGATTAAAAGCACCTTCTGTTACATGATCAGAGATCTGCACACATGTAGGCCTCGTTTCCCTGTGAGGAGCTTCAGCCACCAGCTGAAGGTGGAATCAGAGTCCAGGAAATGTTGATGTTGTGGCAACCCTGGTACGCTGTGATCTTCACGTCAGAAGACGTTTAAAGTGCTTTAATGGGAAACAGATGAACAGACAGATGGATGTTTTCTACAACACTCACATTGGCTGGAGTTGTTAAATATCACTCAGTTTTTACAAAGTGTTCTGATGAAATGTTCCGGCATGGATTCAGGTTTTTCACGTTTGTCAAATTCTGATTCCATCATTTTGATGCTGAAGCTGAACCTGTTGGGCACATTTTGTAATCTGGGTCAGTTTGTGTAAACTGCAGCAAATAAACAGTGTTTATTAGGTCTTCCTAATTTGAGAAAATATGCTTTTATTTTCCAGTATCAGACCATTTTTTACAAGTCCCTTTTTCCTAATCCAATAAAAACTGCTACAAATGTTCTGATTCAGAACATTTGTTCTGATTCAGGCCTTTAACCCAGTTGAACTGGGCGTGACATTCAGAGGTAACTGTAAAGGACTTTGTCCAGTAGATCTCCAACGAAGCCTTTCTCTGCACAGCAGGATTAATCTGACTGAGTTCCTGTCTGCATGACAGCATCATGCTGGCGCTAGAAGAGGCTCAGCAAACGCTAACTGTGCTTGGTTTGGCCGGAGATGTGAATGTTAACCATGACCTCTTTGGCACCTGTTGTACAACCAATTCCCAAGAAATGTAAACCTGAAAAGGCAGCTGGTGTTGATCCAGTATGCATTCACTTAGCATTATTAGTACGAATTCAGACTGACACGTCTAGCAAACAGATGGAGAATGCTAATGAGTTTTCTGCTGAAATTCACCCAATAACCATGTTGACTTTGGCACCTGGTCTCCTGTTTATGCATGTATCCAACCAAAATGTCTTGATTAGCTTCACGGTTTCCTACAGGATGTTTTCGATGGACTCGGACCACAAGAACCATTAAAATCTATCAACTGTTAGGATCCTCTGATACGGTGCTAATAGCTAAAGAACAACAATCTCACTGTGGTGAAATCCTTTAGAGCTAAACGTTGCCCTACATGACAGGGAAGAACCACAAATTATCTTTTTTTGTTCAAATAAAGTAAATAAATTGACTTCACTTAATCTAAAAACCTGTTTCCCCTCTACTGTGAAAATAAAATATATAGACACGCTGCTGATTAAAAATAAGTTTTTGTGTGCAAAAACTTGTCAATTCCAGTTGTTTCATGTTAATATGCTCATTCAACGGAGTAATTCTTTTTAAGTCAGTTTTAACTTTGTTTGAATGAAATAAAACATGGGGCATATTTTAAATTAAAGAGTTTATTTCCTGACTAGATGAGAATCGATGAATGAGTCTGAACCTTTGCGTTTCAGTGGTTAGTTTGATCCAGTGTGTTGCAGTGTAACTCATCCCAAACCAGAAAATACACTTTGAAGGTTTTTGGATTCTCCCATCCCATTAAAATGATCCCAGATAATCCAGTCTGCTTCCTGACCTGACATGATTATGACTCCAGTTAAGGTTCAGACAGCAGATGAAGCGTTTTGCCCAAAGTGACCAAGATGTCAACCTGCTGGTTACCGGACGAACCCCCAACACCTTCAGCAGCACATCTTTTCCATTTCTATGTTTCTACTCAAGCTCTGTAGAAGTGATTGCAAATATTCTAAATATTTCCATTTCTGTCTGACGGTAGAAACGGTCTGTTAGCTTCAGACATGAACTCTGACCCCAGCTGTGTCGTGACCCCAGCCGAGAACATTCCTTCAGACAAAAAGAAGCCCTTACGGTTTTCACAAGAGTTAAAGAGTCTGTTTCAAAACATTTCCTCGTGTTTTTACTGGCGGTTTGATCAGAACTGTTCAGCAGAGTGAATTTATTCCTCTGACACTCCTTGTTGATGATGTCCACCCATCCTCTGCTGTAATCCCTCTGTCTCCATACATGCACCGGCTCTGGGAGGTGGAACATGAAAAGCCAACATGCTGCTGTTGTTGAGCTTTGCCACGACGCAGGTTTGCTTCCCTTGGCTCCACTGTTTCACCTGCTGGTTCCAAAACCTTCCAGGACTGAACCCTCCTGGAAAAATAAAGGCTTCAAACCAACAAGCCACATTTAGGAGGGAATTTTCCTAAAAAAACGGCAACAACCAAACTGGTTTGTGGTAAACTGGTCAGCTTTTACTAGGCCAGTTTTCAAATGGTGGCATTTTGGTTTAGTTTTTAGTGTAAATATCTATATCTTGAAATTACTTAAAAGTAACTTTCATGTTTTCAACAAGATACATGAGCTTGTTTTTAGTCCAAGTGCTCGTTCCACAGACATGCAGATCTTATATTGCTGATCATTTTTCACTGCCTCCTCTGGTCTGAGTCTGATCCACAGAGTTTCTCTCAGAGGTCAGCATGTTATCACACTTTCCTCTGGTTTTCTTCACACAATCCTAAAACAAGTATTTTAGACTAACTGGTGGTTCTTCATTACCCTTCGGTTTCTGCTTCCCCTGGTGGTCTGAGGTACATGAAAAACAGAGCTTCTCTTTCTAATGGCTCCTAAATGAGAGCCATGTTTTGATTTGTGGTTTTTCATATTTTCTTGCGTAACAGTGGAAGCGTTGCTTCCTGCTGAAGCTCTTCATGGGTGATGCACAACATCTCTGCACATACCTTCTGTTTCTTTCACACATCCTGACCTCAGTCACATTCCTGATCTTTCTTTACTGTTGGTTGATTTTGAAAGCAGAGATTTGATCATAATGTGTTTTCTTTTAGTGTAATAACTCTTTAAATCATACATTTATTTCAGGTTTATAGTTCTCGTTGCTCTGCTTTCACATTTGCTTCCTAACTGTCTTGTTTCCGTCTTTCTCTGCAGACAAATGTTTCTCCAGTCAGACCAGCCCCAAGTGCGTCTCCTCATCCTCTTCCTCCTCGGATGTGGAGCCCAACTCCTCCTCCCCCTCCTCCTCCATCCTCCCTGTCAGTCAGATGATTGACAAGGTGAGAGATTACTGCTCCACGCGCACCGACAACTTCTACAAAAACATCATCATGTCCGACAGTTTCGCCAACTGCACCCGGCTCTAGAGCTGCAGCTCCAGGTTCTGGAAGATCTTTACTCTGTAAATATTCACGACTTGCTTTCAGCCTGGGATGGATGCGCCTCGTTCTGGAACATCTTCAGCCATTTAAGGTTCCTCTGTTGTTGCCAGAGGAGATTGTTCTGAATCTAAAGGAGCTTGGGGAACCTTTACAGATCTGACTGGGAACGTCTTCTGGAACGTTTCAAAATGGATCAGCCTTTCCGCCGTCCTACCTACAATCTTAGGGAACATGTTTTATTTTATTGTATTCTTCTGGTTTATGTGTTTGTTTGTTTGTTTGTTTGGTATTGTATAAGTAGTAGGAGTTTTACAATGTGGAAATCATTTAGATTGAGAAATTTGTTCAAGTTCAGCTCATTAAAACACGATCAGTGACATTAAAATCTAGTCCTGTCCTCAAGATTTCTATAAATTATGACAGAATCAATACTTCAATAATTCCCCAAACCAGCTTTAATGCAACTCAGAAGATTTTCTGATGACCAAATGAACAAAGTGTCTCATGGCCAGAGAAACAACTGGCTGCTACAAAATGAATTATTAAAAATATAACAGCTGCAAACCATAAGAAGCAAAAACGTTATATTTCAAAATGCTTGGTGGGAGTCAACAGCTGGGGGCTCCTGGTTTCTGCATGGAGGGTCTTTCCTGGTGGTTATTATAATAAATATTTACACGAATCTCACTGAGAACAAGAATTAGAAATAAATATCTGGACCTCATTTAGCCATGAATGTTTAGACTTTATTCACTAATATATTCCACACAAAATCAGGTCAATAATAGACTATAAATCATTTAAATGGTTGTCAAACCACCAACAACTGCAGCAGCTTCACTGATTTAAACTGTCAAAACTGAACAGCAACAGTTTGGTTTGTAAAGCCAAACTGGAGAAAATCATTATTTTAGTCACAAGTTCACCATGTTGTTCACTCATTTATTCACTGCTTAAAACTAAATACTTAACATTTAGTCAACCAACTAAATATTTAGCTCCAAACAAAATGTTCAGCAAGCTGAGTATTTAGTTAGCAGGTAAATGCTTCAAGCCACCTGTGAGCTAAATATTTAGTTAAATATGTAGTTGGTAAGATGAATATCTAGCTCAGTATATTTGATTTGAAGCTGTGACATATATTAAAAAATGCATAACATGATTAAATTATTTACTGGCTAAATAACCCAAACTACTGCTGGTCATTTTTGACTGTTGCAGGTGTAATACAAAAAAAAACTTGTCTGTATTTCCTGAGTGGCTGAGAGCTAAATGGTGGTTAATATGGTGACATAAATGATTTTCTGGCAGTAAGTAAGTCTTAAAGTGTTATGGAAACATCTGACCACATGATGCCTCCTGGACTCATTCAGGACTGAAGCTGCGCTGCTCATGCAGACAAAAACCTTTTCCAGTTAAACTCACAGAGAGGAATGTTAATCATCACTTCAATTATATGTTTATACACACAGAATAAGCTACAAAGAGCAAAATGTTGCAGCATTTGTCACCCTGATGTAGTTTCAGCCTCACCATGCAGCTCCAAAGACTCTCAATACTTTGGGTGAATTTTTCTTACTGCGTCTTCATCATAATCAAATGATCTTTTGCAGAACACAGAAACCCTCCTGGAATCAGTTTGAGGAACAAACCCCAAGTTAAAATGACCCATAAAATCTCCCAGTTTTTCACATCCACGCGTCTCCAGGACGGCGAGGGGCTTCAGTTTGGAGCTGCCGGGGGTCAGAGACGCTGATGCGATTCTACTGTATCATGTAACCGCCGGACTGTACAAAAGGGAAAGAGCCGGAGAGAAATTAGCTGTTATTGTCTTTTTTAATACTGTGATGTTGTTTGTGGAGCCATTTCCTCTGTAAATAGTGATGTCTCTGTTCTGTGGATGCAGGAAGCTGCAGTCCAGATCGTTGTGAAACGATCAAACGGATTTGGTCCAGATTAGACGTCTGTGTTGTTAGGAAACTGATCTGTGTTTTGCATCTTTGATTTCTCTCTGCAGCTGTTTTGGGTGAAGATTAAATAAATACACTTTATTGTTACATAAGCAGACTTTTTCCACCTTTATGCTGCTTCACTTTACATTTGAGAAATACAAAGAGAAACTGGACCAACTGCAAACGGAGGATCAATCAGTCTTTGCTTCTCTTGCCAGGTTAGCTTTAAATCTGGCAGCTTGAACATGGAAATAAATGTTTTAGGGTGAAAAACAGTGATGTCTCTGCAAAAAGTATGAAAAATGAGGAATCAGTGGGGAGTTTTCCACAGAGCTGCACATAAAAACTCTTAATTTTCAATGTCTATGAAGCAGAAGGAATAAATAAAGTCAATCAATCTTAGAATCAGGAACCTGTTTTGTGTTTGGCTAAACATTAACCACAGGCTCTAAGAATTAAAGGTTCATTTCGCCCATCTCACTGAGCCAGTTCTCTGATTTTTCCCACTGGAAGAACGAGGGCTGGGAAACCCAAGAACATTGTTTTTGGGGAAAAATGTAAAAAGTTAAGCAGCACAAATGAAATCCCGTCCCGGTTCCTCTGTGTGTTGGCACCAGTTTGGTACCTTTAAAGGTCAAGTTCTGCTTTTCTATGACTTTCACCAAATAAGCCAAATATTCACATCGAAACCCTTTTCTGAAGTTTGATAACTGGAAACAGGATAACATCCCCCTGCAGCTTTGGCTCCAAAAACATCACTAAAAATAAAGATTATGGATATTTAGTGACGCCGACTAGTTCAGGTTTGGTTTTTTGTCTGTTTATATTTATTTTTCTGTAGAACATTTAAAATATATTCTAAAAAATAAAATAGCTAAACCAGCATTTGAAAACCAGCCAATCCAGAAGCCTAATTTATTTTCCTTGGTGCTGATTGGCTGCAATGGCTACATTGAAGACTGTAGATATTATCCTCTGTAACGCTAAGACAGGTTCCACTGTACATATTATAAGGAATGTTTGATGTTTTAACTGCTAAAATCTCCAGTTCTAGACATTTTTAGGTAAGACAAATTAGTAGAATTAGGAATGAACAAACTAGAGAATAAGATAATTGTGTAATAATTGTGATTTGTGTTGTTGGAGGCCACAGCATCCATCTTTCCATCAGGTTGGCAGAAATCAAGAAGAATTGAAGCTTCAAACAATCAGATGCTGTTTGTGCTGTAAGTGTCACAGACTCATATGTTATCTTTGATGCATTCACTGTGTTTTATGTTCGATATTTTTAAGACTCTTCCGTTCCAGTTAAATGTCCAGATTCAGTTTGGTTAAATCCACCTTTCTGTGACCCGTTTAGACGGTTAATGGTTCCTCTGTGGTGACGTCTGACCAATCTGGACTCAGTGTTTCATTATTACTGTCATTTATTTAACCTGAATTTTGACCTTTGTGTTTCTTCTGTGATGCTTTTTGAACTTTTTTAATACTTTTTGTTGAATACACTGTTTGTCTCTCCTGGTTAACCACACTATCGTCTTTTTGGATCTCGACCCGCCAGTTCTGGCAGCAGCAGAGCATGAGGTCCATTACTTGGTCACAGAAGTATTTCACCAACCACCAGAAACCACGGGTTGCTCTCTCTCTCCTCTTCCCAGCATGGAGAAGGAATTTATTCATCAGCTCACAAAATAAAACCAGAGAGAAAGTGGACGTCCTGTTAGAGGAAAAACGATTATACGTTTTCTCTTTTGACCAAAATACAACCGAACTGGGCCAAAACACTTCATTATGAATCAGTGAGACTAAATATTACCTTCTGGTTTAAAATAGAAAGGAGTATGAAAGGAAACTTTATTGATCATCTTTTAAAAATAGGGTTTAGAAAACCATAAGTTGTTTTCTTAGAGCTAAAAGCAGTTTGTGTCTCATCTTCAGCCGACTGCATCCAACAATCAGGATTTTTATTTATGGTTTATCAACCAATCAAGTTTATTTATAATGCATATTTTATCAACAAGGCAGTTCAAATATCATCAAACATTAATCATCAATGTTTTGTTTATTAAAGTTCAAAAGCAGCTCTAACCAGGTGAGTATTTAGCCTTTTCTGCTGTTTTGCAGTTTTCTAGTAGTTTGTTCCAGATTTGTGGTGCATAGAAGCTGAATGTTGTTAAATCAGATGGTTTATGTTGATATTCAGTATGAACCAAATAGTTGATGAAAACAAAGAGCATGTTAGAAGCTCAGTTCACATAATTACATAATAAAATTTAAAGACATTTATGTAAAGCAATCTAAGAAATCTAAATCCTAAAAAATGTTTATGATAGTTATTAGATAAAATGTCTTCAAACATACAATACTCTTATTTTAAACGTTTTGGTAAATTACATTTTAGCACTAATGAAGTTTCACAGCTGTTTGTAAAAATATTTCTTCTCTTTTTTTCTGCTGTTTCATGGATACTGATTTTTTTTTTTTCAGGATTCAACAAATATTGAAACTTCTGCCCAAAGTCCAGCTTCTAGGAACTTTTTTCCTGTGAAGAAACTGAAACTCACTTCATGATTTTGCTGAGTAATAAAATGCTGAGTCACTGGTTGCTATAGCGATGTCCACCTATTAGTTTATGTTACGATCTGTGTTTTCTGTATAGTTATTGTGAGATTTTCTGTTTCGTCCTGTTCCCCTGAGTCTGTGTTGTCCTGTCAGCCCTTGATTGTTCCCAGGTGTCTTGTCCCCTTGGTGACCCCATGTGTATTTAAGTCCTGTTGTCTCTGGAGATCCTCCTGTCACATTGTCTATTGTCTCTGTCAGTCAGTTTCCTCAGTTGAACTGTGAAGTCCTGAGCTTGCTTTCTTCAGTCTTCATGTCAGTTGCTACTGGTATTAGTTGTGTGCTAATTTGCTGCCTGATCCTGGACTGTGAGCTTTTCATCATTAAATTAATCATTTTTTCATCTATAACCTGAGTCCTGAGTCTCTCCTCACCTACAACCACCAGACCCCACGACCGTTTAACCTGTAAGGCTCTGAAAAAAGAACTGAGCACAAAGAAATGATTAAACGTCATCACACCCTAAGCTGGATATTCTGTGGCACAATGTTCAACCAACTTATGCTGCAATTGTTGGCAAAAAACATTAAAAGGTCCCAGATTCTTAAGTCTGATTTAAAAGAATAAATAATGTCTGTTATTACTCAGGTTGATCAGCTGCATCCTCCTTCCTCCATCCACAGCAGACAAACTCGTCCTGCTGCATGAATCAGGGGTTAAAAACTGATCCCCCGACTCAAGTGTTCGGTAACATTTTCCGTTTTCTCTCCACCTCATGTTCACCTCTCTGCTAACTCTCAGCGCTGGGATTTATCAAACATGCGGTCAGGTCACAAATGCAGAAAATGTGGGAACCCTGTTGCTGCTGCATGTGCCAGAAGTCGAAGGAGAGAAAACACAAGAGCCCAGAGATCATTTATCATCCGGTGTATGGAGATGAGGTGGTTGACACACACTCAGCGAGAACAAACCCAGGATCACTCAGGTTTCTTTGGTTTCGCTCTCCTCACTGCTGACAGGGATTCAAATGCAGATCACAGTGTGTAGTTTGGAAACGACTGAGGTCGGAGGAGGATCTTCAGAAATCTCTAAGATATAAGACCCTTACTCTAAAGGTTATGATGATAGATGCATTATAGTGCAATAATAACTTACAGGTAAAAAGGAAAGGTTGTCAGTTGCATGAATGTCTGCTGTCCAGGTAAAATTCTTCAAATTTTTCATGCGCTCCAAAATAAATCCATCTGTCTTATGTTGAAGCAGCAGGGATTACTGCGACCTGAGATCCACTCAGACTTATTGTTCTCTACTTTGGGAAAAAACTGTGAGAAATATGTTGAAGTGAGTTGAACTTGTGGACCGAACACAGCATAAAAATAAAATCCAGTAGTGGGAGATTGATCTGCAGCTGCTCCACACATGAAACGACACATAAAGCAGAACTTTAACCTGTCAGGATGAAGAAAATGCAGTAAAACAAGCAGATGAATCTAAGTTGAGCCTGACTTTAGGATCCAGCTCTGCTAACACGCTAATGCATTAGCAGAGATGATAATTTCTTTAGCTCTGCTGCTAATTTGAAAACATTCAACCCATTTAGCTTCCAATACATTTTAGCTGAATGTTTGCGTTGAAGTTTTAGATAAATATTCTTCTAGTTCTTAGACATTTAATATTTATGATCTTATGTTGAAGTTTTATGCGTTTTATTTCAGATCCATTACTTAGAGGGACATTTAAAAAAGTTTCAGTCTAAAAAAGTGAGTTTATTGAACAATTTGCAAATATTCAACAAGATATAAAGCATGTTGCTGACATGGTGCCTCTTGAACATGGCTAAAATTAGCATGTTTGCACTTTAGCATAAATCGGTATAACACCATTAGAGGAACGTTATGATTAGTTAGTGGAAACTTTCTGTCTTCTAGCTATAACTACATGCCATGTTCTATTGAACGGGGTTGTTGTCTCAGCAAGATTCAAATTACACTGATTATTTTAAAATGTTGGTGATTAAGGAAGAAAACATTCAGTTCCCTCTCTGCTCTTTAATATCTACCAGAAAACTGACATCAGCCGAAGGAATTTTCCACTAGTAATCAGTGGAGGATTATTTTACTGTAAGAAAGAAAGTTTCTAGTTTGTTCACTCTAGTTTGTTCACCAAATCAGGCCTGATCTAACCTTTATCTGGCAACAACATGACCCTGAAACTCAACATCAATCTTTCAAGATCTTGACAAAACTAAGTGAACCTTCCTTCCCACCGCAGTGATGTGATTTATGCACCAAGACATCTGCAGTCAACAGCCAGAAAGCCCGTCTTAAAGATATTGGGTCACACCTGCGAGTTCTTACTCTGGGTTCTTCGCGGTGCATTTGAGACATTCATCTGTACGTTTCACTGTGAATAATCCGCAGGAGGACTGCAGAACGAAGAGACAAGACAGTGAAGCTTAAAGTTGAAAAATAAGATCTGGATCTGGATGTTTCCCCAAAGAGACGGTTCTGTCAGGACAGCAGGGCGTTGATCCACAGACAGGGTCAGGGTTCATCTGATTTTTATTTGGTTTTCTTCCATGAAGCAATGTTACTGCTCATCACTTTCCTGCCAAATTTAATTTTCCAATGTTTGGAGGTTTCAATCAGGAAATCGCTATGCAGATGTTGCTAAGTCGTTAATGTATAACAACCAGCTGAAAGGAAATCATGTTTAATGAATATGACAATCACTACTGGTGGCTCTGATCCGGTTTCCTTTGACACTAGAATGAAAATATCAAAGCAAACTGGAGTTTTGGATCAACTTTATGCACTTAAAATGCAACAACACAAATGGACAATTCTCAATGAATAATCTGTTGACGATTTCTATGAGATATTGGATTAGTAGAGAATGAACTGCTTCACCTGAAAAGCAGAAAAAGCCTTAAAATAATGTAATTTATCTCTTAATAATGCGTCTCTGATGTAACGCTGTTTAATTTGCTTCCAGTTTGGTTCTGTGGGATCAATCTGCTGGTTTCTCTGGGAAACGGCCAGGCGGCAGAACTGGATTCATAAACCTGCTGGTTTAGGAGAAAAAGGTGTCGGTTTATTTATTCAGTTAATGTTTCTGAGAGAAATGATCCAGGCAGAGCAGAGGCATGTTGGGGTCACGATCAGGAGAAACGACATAAATACTCACTGTTTAAACTGAATCCATAAAACTGGAGTTTGTTCAAAGACAAACAGGACTTTTCTGTTCTATCACTTCAGTTATGTTTGTCCTTTTTCAGATTTCTGAAGGATTTCCACATAAGCAGATTTCAAAATAAGATTTCTCAGTTCCTGCTTCCTGTTTCCTTCTTCCTGCTTCGTCTCCAACTGAGATTTGTTACGTTTAAGAAACAGAAGTTAAATTTTAACCTGAGTTCGTCCAAACCCACCTCCAGCTCCGCCGTCTCTCCTTTCTTCCGACCACATTTTATATAAAGGGCATATAAAAGTTTATGAGGTCTGACGCTTGGTCAACCTCATCCTCCTCTTCATCCTCCCTCTCTGCCTTCATCCCTGTTTTACAGGAAGCTGCTCGGTTTGCTCTGCAGAGCTTTGATTCCTTTTCTTTACTGAGATTCATCACAACTTTGCCTTGTTTTTGTTTGGCTGCTCACTGTTTTATCACAAGAAGATAAGAATGAGCATGAAAATGGAAATCAGGATTTTTTTTATCAGCACACATACATGTGGTCCATTTCCTGGAACAGCTGGAGTCAGCAGGAATCCCGCTGAAAATAAAACTGTCTTAGTTACTGCAGTGATGCTGTGAAACCAGAGTGGAAGAAAACATGTGAGAAATATTTACAAAAAAAGGAGAAACCAGAAACTGTGTCGCCACTGAGATGCTGTCAGTAAAGCCTGGATGACGTCTGGGTCAGTGTTGTATAAAGTACTGAAATCTCATAGTCAAGTAAAAGTTTAGGTTCCTCTCCTAAATATGACTTTGGTAAAAGTCCAAGTCACTGAAATGTTACTTGAGTTAAAGTCTTAAAGTATCTGAATTTTCTTGTACTTAAGTATGGAAATTACTGTAAAAATGGATGAACTCAAGTAATGTAATGAAAAGTATAAGT
>CAEGAF010017987.1:0-29646 GCA_903067075.1 Micropoecilia bifurca
AAGACCACAGTGGTGCCTGTGGTCATCGGGGCCCTCGGGGCAGAAACCCCCAAACTGGAGCAGTGGCTAGAACAGATCCCAGGAACAACATCAGACATCTCAGTCCAGAAATGTGCAGTACTAGGCACAGCCAAGATACTGGAGGAGAACCCTCAAGCTCCCAGGCCTCTGGTAGAGGACCCGAGCTCAGAGGATGAAACAGAGACCACCCGCGGAGGGTGAGGAGGATTTTTTTTTAAAATTATATATACATTTATATATATATGTCGATGATAGGCTGTTAGTTTAAGATGAAGTGAAAAAAACTGCACAGCATTTCATGTCTGGGTTAAGTCTTTCTTAAAAAATGCTTAAGATCTATAGAAGGTTTCTGAAAACTACTTCTATAAAGTTAAAACTTGATTCAAAAACATTTTCTAAATTAAATTTCATAAACTGAAGTCATGTCTGTTTTGAGATTTTTTTACTTGCTGGTTAATAAACGTCATTTTAAGAAAATAATCCTATTTGTTTATGACATCTTGTCATCTCAGGCATAAATATGAATCTTTTAGATTTCAGTAGTAAAAGTAAATATTTATTTTTTTTTATATTATGTTAAATGGAAATGTTTTAAATAAGAGTGGGATTTAAATAAAGTTAAATCCCACTCTTGAGGACATGTGACATAAATATGACATGAAAGCTCAATGTATCCAAAGTGTAAGTCATTCAGCGTAAATCTTTACAAATACAAAACCCAAGACACATCACCAGTGTGACAGGCATTTAAATAAAACCAAACTGGTCTTAAAATACAGATATTTTAATGCTCCGCGCAGGAGAAGGCATGATGTTGACATTTTTCAGTGCTTTATTTTTAATAAAATTAAAGAAACATTATGCACAGGAAAACTTTGGCAACACAAGTGAGTTGCAGCTAATAATGTGCCATGTTTATTTTTGACCAGAGAGGAACTTTTGTCAGTGTTTCTTGAGGTCCTTCACTCTTCAGATAGCGGTGGTGGTTCGATTAGCTATTTAAATTTGGGGGACTTCCCACTTGTAGTTTGCCATGTAAATATGGACACAATCTGGCAAAATTGAAAAGACTTCACACCCCTTCTAAAAGGGCAGGTGTTAGTGTGTAAAAAAACAAAAGATCATGATGCACACGGAACATTTTTCAATCTTTAATCAATTATAAACTGTGCAACCGAGTTGAAAATCTGAGATCTTTCTTCCATTGCATAACTGTGCACTCTGTGGATGTCTGCATTAGAATGATGGGACTTTAAAAAAAACCTTTTCATTCAAACTCATGTCAAAGAGAATTTAGTAAACAGCGTCATTTGAGTGGTTGAGCTTTTCTCGAATGGTGTAGAGTTGCAGCTCACTGCAAAAGGATAATGGCACAAAAGTCCAATCCAAGTGGATGAAAAACTGATGAAAACAACAATCAATGAAGTTTCTCACAAGGCCTTAACAACATTTCAAGTACAATGTGACACCAACCTCCCATATTCTTCATATGCCTCAGTTATAACATTTTCTTACAAATAAAACCTGGCTGCATTTTGCAAAAACACATTCAAAGTCTCTCAAATGTGCAGGAAATGTTTTATGGTCTGATAAAATCAAGGTTGAATTGTTATAACATTCTAAACTGTATGTTTGGTGCAGTAGCAACACAGCACATCACCTGAAGAACTTTGTATCTACAGTGAAGCATGGTGGAGGCAGAGTTATGCTTTTAAGGTAAAACTGAGCTTAGTGAAGCTTAGAGGACTTATGGACAGTCCCAAATAAAAAATACTAAAACCTTCTGGCTTCTGCAAGAAATCTTAAGATCAAGAGAAACTTTTTCAGTAACTGAAAACTAACAAATCAATAGAAAAACGGCTCCATTAGAAAATTTAAGCTTCATTATGCAAACTCAAATTGTGATATTTCAAAATATCTGCTGGGTGCTATAACGAATATATGAGGTCTGATCACAATTTGGCGAAGAAATGTGGGAATATATTCCGAATTGAAGGTGGGATTGCTGATTGATTTCAACCCAGAAAGACTGAGAGCAAAAATAAAACCAAAAGTGCTTCAACAGTTTGACTGTTGTCATGAAGTGTCATTCAGTAGAAAATGACACTTTTAATGCAAAGTTGCTCTAAACGTTAGTCCATTAAAAGTGTCAACTTTGCATGATTTTGTAAATTATGATAATTAATGCAAAAAACTTTGCATGTTTTTGTAAATTATGATAATTTAATGAAAAGTTGGCAATTTTAATGGTCTTTCAAAGCCTTTTTAGAACAATTTTGCATTAAAAGTGTCACTATTTACCGAATGACATTTTATGACAACAGTCATAAACATTAATAAGGACTTCTTTTTGTTCATGACCGGTGTTATGTCATGTCTGACAGTGTCATGTCAGTCTTTTTCACACCCCGTCAAATAAAGTGTTAGCAAAGTTATTCATACTTGTGCAAGAATGTTATTTGAGTCTCCCCATTATCCCATTTATAAATGAAATTTAAAAAAGGACAAATAGAATTTAGGAAATAATAATCAGTAGCTGAGAATAAAAACCTTATAAAACATTAACACTGCTTCTTGATGTGTCAGTAAAACTGAAGTAGATCTATTTTACCTGCTGCAGACTGGAGGCCTTGTTATGTAAAAATCTGAAAAGAACAAAGTATGCAACAATCTTCCTTAAATTAAAAGATTTTTTTAAAGAAGAACACAGAAAAAAAAAATCCCCCGTTTCAGATCTGAAAGACTCTTTGATACACTCAGAACAGCATTTACCACTTAAGGAACGCGCCAAAGGGAGGAACAAAAAGAACTTTGAAAGCTGCTTTGAAATGCAGAAATTATTTTGGGTATTTTAAATTAAAAGTTTTATGCTCTTTGGAGATTTTATAACCTTTTAATTGTTGTAATAGGAACTCTAACCGTGATGATGTCTCGCTGTTGCCTGTAACTTGCGACATGTTAGAATCAGGTTAGCTTAGCACTTCAGTCAGTTGTGCTAAAGTGTTTATTCTGCAGCTCTTAGTCAGTGGAAATGCTGCTGTTTGTTTTTACAGAAACAAATTGTTGATAACGAGGCACCTGAGTGGTAATGTAAGCTCAGGAGTGTGTGCACAGATGTGGGAGTGTGTGTGTTTTAAGCAGACATGTTATCCAGATCAGCACAATGAGTCCAGTCTCGGGTATCAGCTTTGGAAAGTCCCAGGATAATTACTCTGGACTTTGTCTCTATCTTTCTCATCCTTCTTTGTCTGCTCTCAGGCTCCTTTCTTTCTTCTTTCCATCAATCATCAAACTCCAGAGAGCGGCTAAAGGTTGAGGGTTTTTTTTGGTTTTGTTTTGTTTTTTCAGCAGCCTGACAGGCCTTTCCTTTTTCCTGCTCACTGTTACATCACAGGAGGAATATTGCAACATTTTTTGCATTTATAAGGTTGCATTTTGGGCTGAATGTTAATGATACTGTGCAAACAGTTTCAGGTTTCAGGTCCTGGGGAATTCACAGCAGCCTATTTCCATATCTATCTAAAAGTGAAAACACCAATAATGTTTCCACACTGGAGCTGTTCTGAGTTTCATGGCAACTTTCTCGTTATGGTACAAAGCTGCAGACCAACATTAAAGAAGACAAGTAATTTTCCTAATCATTCCTTTTAGTCCTCAGAGAATCCTAACTAACAGGACTGATTGTTGGGTCTATTTAGCATTTGACACATCAGCAGAAGGAGCCATCTGATGAGTGATCCTGCAGGTGGAGTCCAGATTCATTTCTGAAGTCAAGGAATGACCAAACCCCTGATGCTGTTGCTGTCGGGGAGGCTAACAGTCTGTCTCAGTTCCTTCCAGCTAAAACGGTCTGTTTCCACTACTGCAATTTGAACTGTCTGCTGTGCAGAGTAATTTGAAGCAACTGCTAAAAAAAAAAGGACAGACGTATTAAAAGGAGAACCACAAATGAAAATCAAATAAAGTTATTCAAAGAAATGTATTATTTAGTTATTCAAAGATGCTTGAGATACTCAACGGAGAATGCCATAGTAGCTCAATCAGGAATTTAATGGGTTGATCATAATTGTCCCCCTGCTTATCTTTCATGTGGTTGTTCTCTTTCCAAAACTTTCCCGAACTTCCAAAAGCTTTAGTTGGTCCAAAACGTATCTTAATAGACGCCAATTAAAGTTGTCTGGTGTAAAGTGATGGTAAGTATTTGGAAATGCTATGCTTAAAATGGTAACGATGGTAACAATGCTTAAAATGGTAATGCTGCAGACTTCAGCACTTCAGAGTTGGTTATTAGTATTCGATTGGCATTTCTTTTGTGTAGGTTTTCAGCTAAAGCTATTTTTGCAGCTTTTTGTTAGTTTTGTGGTCTGTTTTGGGGGCGTTTGCATCTTAAACAACTTACAGATAACGCCTATGCTTATATTTCACACTGACCCTGGTGAAAATTAAAAAGCGGTATTTAGATCAGAAATGATGACTGGCACAGGCACATTTATTTATTCAAAATCTATTCTCTTTATTTTCTCTTTCACTGTCAGAGTTTGTGCTTTGTGTATCATTGCTTTCTGTCCGTTTGTGCTTCTGTTCAGGAGTTGGAGAGCTTTAAAGCGTTTGTGAAGAGGAAGCCAGCTTTTGATGTGGTTGTAGACGGGCTGAATGTTGCAAGAATCAACCCAGACAAAACCAAGCAGTCAGAGACGGTGAGAATGCACATAGATGCATAATTACTTGGAACGCAGTTAATTAAAAGCAGCATATTTATTTATTGTTTCATGTGTGCTCATTTCACAGATGCACAAGCTCAGTTTTTGTCATGTAGATTTTAGCGTTTTGTTTTTTTTTTCTTCCTCCCAACACAGGGGGTTTTCTGTCAGTTTCACAATGAATAACCTCATCTGCCTGAATCTGAGATGTGAGCTAAAACTGTCTGATAGCAGATTTTAAATCCACCTAACCTACTTGTCTGACTGCCCACATCTGTCTGTCTGTCTGTCTCTGCCGGTCTGTGTGACACTTGCATCATCGTTCTCGCACATTATGTTGCTGCAGGGCAGGAAAGTACAGACAGATAAGACTGTTTCCCTATCTAGTCATCTGCTGCAGTTTGTGGGGAAGCAAAATAAATCATGAAAATTAGAGCTGCTGAAATTTGCATTAAGACCATAGGCAGGAGTTTTTATTCAAATAATTGACTGTGTGAATGAAATCAGAGATGAGCTCCACCTGTGAACAACGTGAAATACCAGCTGAATTCGTCAGAACATTGGTGTCACTAAACCTGGTGGCGTGCAGACGTTTGAGTCCCTCTGAGGGGAAAGGCCAGACACTAAAGATGGCACAGCGTTTAAGGCAGGAGAGTCAAACTCATTCATGTTTGGGGCCAAATCAAGATCATGCATGCTCTTAAAGGGCCTGTTGTGCCAGAGTGTATTTGATAAAAACCTGTTCGCAAACTGTTAAAATATTGTTGGATTATTAAAGTTAAACAATATTATTGAACATCTTTTCAGTCCCTCTGGGATTTAGTGAAACTTTTGTGGCTTTTGCAATAAAAATCAAAGTGTTTGTAGTTCTCATTTGGGATATTTGCCCCTTTTTTATGACAATGGTAAATGCGTTTATATATATCTATATCCATATATACATATATAAATTATAGACTATAATCTGACATCAGTTAAGTGTGAGCCAGGTGATTAGTACAAGTAAGAAAGTTTTTGAGAAAATTTGCAACAAACTCCCAATTATGTATTAGCACAAAAAGGTGCAGGGATTTATTGATTTTTGCATGAATTTCCACAATAATTTTAAAGAAATTGGAGGAACTGTTTGATCTAATGTGAAAGTACATAGATAAAAATGACATTTATTTGGTTGATAACATAATATATAACCATATATAGACTGAAACAGAGAGAGGATCTCAACACAAACACCAAAGTCTTTAATCAGCCTATTGGAGTTATGGTTCAATAATCATAAATATGAATAAACACACTAATGATTCTTGGAATGCATTGCCAAGAATCCCTCAAAACTGGAAGCCAGTTATAAAAAAAATCTTCTCCTGAATGAAAGTTGAAAGAAATGTACTCAGAATTGTTTTTCCTTGATAATATCAGATTAAAGGTCAAGTAAGTTTATCTACTTCTGCTTAATTAGACAAATCAATGCACTTTTCTTTTATGACCTATTTATCAATTGATGGTTTTAAAAAAAGAGGTTTTCCCCCCTTTACATAATAAGCATTCACAATTAATTGGGTTGTATCTTTCTAAACTTTTTCCAACTGTAGTAAACTTAGATTTTTTTCAGGGTATCTATACATTTTACTAGGAATTACCTGATTCTAGTGTGTCTAAACCACAAAATGTTTTCTACCACAAAATGTCTACGTTGCACTTACTAAATGGGTGGTGCAAATGACAGACTTGCATGTGTTGTTGCAGCTGTTGACAGTGGTGTTGGAGCTTGAGCGTCAGGCCCCCAACATCCTGGTGCTGGGGAGGAAACACATGTTGAGGCCCTCCAAATCCTGGGACAGACGCAACATGAACCTCATCCAGCAGAAAGCGCATTGCTTCTTTACTGAAAACATGTGAGGATCTCAGAATGACAAAGCTACACTTCCTAAATTTAACACGCCAAGCAGATGGAGGTGGTGTAAATGGCATCAGTGGATGGAAGCAACTAAATATGAATTTTGTAACTCACACCTTCCGTGCTCCCTGCTAGATCCGAGGACGACCCGTTCCTGCTGTATGCCACTTTGCATTCTGGGAACCATTGTCGGTTCGTGAGCAGGGACCTGATGAGGGACCACAAGGCCTGCCTGCCAGATGAGGTAACTAGGCGGCTCTTCTTCAAGTGGCAGAGGGGTCATCAGCTGGTGATGGCTGGGAATGTCACAACTGGCAGGAGGGTGAAATTTCTGGTGAGTGGATGGTTGGTTAAGACCTCTTGTAAGTTCAGGGCTGTAAAGAGTAAACATTAGGTTGACATTGTACCATCTCCTGTATATAAACGTAATAAAGAGAGGCTATGTTGTAACTTGTTTTCTTCATGTGTGAACTCTCTCTGAGACACAGACTGACTGTATCCTTCTGCTTTATTAGAGTATTGCCTGCTTTGACACCATTGTCCAGACTACAGGAGATACCTGGCATCTTCCCTATGATGACACCGGGGACAGAAGCACATATGAAGTACCACAACGGTGGCTGTGTCTCACCAAAAAACACTGAAATTTTTTTAAAGATATGTTAAAAAAACATAAAAAATAAAAGATGTTTTAATCTGTAGTTTTGTGAATAAAACTCTTAAATCTTGTGAAGTTTCTGTACATTTTATTATAAAACTTTAACATCACTTTAATAACAATAAAGAACATGGAGCAAATTTTTTTTCTACCACAAACTATAATATTTGGAAATCATATGATTGGTTTTATAAGGTTTGTAACACAGAGACATAAAATATAAATAAATGAACTTTAGGGCATAGTGATAAGGGAACAATATGTTTGTAAAAATGCATTTTTTATATTGAAGGTTAACAAAAGCAAACAGTTTTCCTCAAGAGTTGTATTGTTGATGGAAAAAAATTAAGATTAATTATTAGATTGTCTCAGAAGTAAAGAATTTTAGTCATGTTGGATTCTTATACAATTTTACAATCATACCTGAAGACTTTCTCCAAATATACAACAATTTTGAGAAATTAACTTCGATTAACTTTACATAACTTTGTGGTTGCACAAAGAGCAGTAACATATCATCCATTTGTTAATGATGAACTCTGGGATCTTTTTTTATTTTAATACAAAAACACATTTGGTCTGTAACCGTTGTAGTTTTTAGCTTAGCGCTCTAAAAGGTAAATAAAAAAACTACAAGGATTGACCCGGATGGAGAAATCTTTCTCCAGTCACTTCCGGTTCAGAAATTCTTTCCATGTTTTTGTTTCTCCTGCCTGCCATTCTGGTTTCAGTTTAATTCACTTTCTCTTTTTATTTAGCCTCACTGACTACCGCCATGTCTCGGGGGTCCAGTGCGGGGTTCGACCGGCACATCACCATCTTTTCCCCGGAAGGAAGGCTTTACCAAGTCGGTGAGCAAAGAGAGGAAGAAAGCTGCTCAGTCATCACTGCTAACAGCCTGTTAGCATCTGCTCAAACACAAGACAGAGATTCTTCACAGGGATTAATAATGTATTTCATTAACTATATAGTCGGCGTGTGGTGCAGTTGAGGACTAAAACGGTTGTATATTTTTAGCTGATATTTATTTAGTACTACAATAACATTTACTGCCTCCCAAACTATAATCTTCGCCTAATTAAATCTAAATAGCGTAAAGTGGTCTGTTGTGAGTCAGCTGAATACAAGTTCATGTCTTGAGTTACAATTCAGCGGGCTGTAAATAAAAGTCCCACATAAACAGTAATAGGATTTTTGTTTTCTACTTTTTTGATAATAGTAATAAACCCTTTCAACTGTAAAAGACTGTAACTTCTGTTTTCCCCTGTTCATCCTTCTTTAGAGTATGCATTTAAAGCCATCAACCAGGGAGGAATGACCTCTGTGGGGATCAGAGGGAAGGACTGCGCCGTGGTCGTCACCCAGAAGAAAGTTCCAGTCAGTATAAACGCACAGATGTGGGTTTTTAATTTAGTTTTCTCTCTGAGCGACATGTTTCCTCTTATGTTTGTCAGGACAAGCTGTTGGACGCCTCCACCGTCACTCAGCTGTTCAGAATCACAGACAACATTGGCTGCGTCATGACCGGCATGACCGGTAAGCAAGTGAAGGACCAACAGTGCTGTGCAAAAAGAAAATATGGCCATTTGTTGTTTTCTTTTAATAACAACTGTCTTCCTCCAGCTTTTGGATTACATAACAAATAGTTGACCAGTCAATAGTATGTCCCACCTAAGCTGTGCATCTTTTTTTCTTAATTTTTTTATGTGAAAACGTATATGTAGAATGTATTTCTGGGGTCAACTTGCCTGCGTCCTCTGACAGCTGACAGCAGGTCTCAGGTGCAGAGAGCACGCTACGAAGCTGCTAACTGGAACTACAAGTACGGCTATGAGATCCCAGTGGACATGTTGTGCAAACGCATGGCCGATATCTCCCAAGTCTACACACAGAATGCTGAAATGAGGCCGCTCGGCTGCTGTGAGTAACTATGCATGTGTTCACCAGAGTCTTTTTGGGATTTTATCTCTTCGAAACCTGCAGTTCTGATATTGCAAAGCCGACTGTGGACCCGGATCAGCTAGATGTTCTAATCCAGTGTCCTGGCTGCAGGTATGGTCGTGATCGGCATGGACGAGGAGTTGGGCCCGCAGCTTTATAAATGCGATCCAGCCGGCTACTATTGTGGCTTCAAGGCCACTGCAGCTGGGGTCAAGCAGACCGAAGCCACCGGTTTCCTCGAGAAGAAGATCAAAAAGAAACTGGACTGGACCTTTGAGCAGACAATAGAGGTAAACGCAGATACACATGCAGCGTACGGTACAGATGCACATACAAAAGAAGCAGCTCTTTTTGTATAAATCACTGCGGATGCATCAGGTTTTTATTGCACTGACTTTTATGTTTCATGCAAGCACATTATTCAAAGAACATTTACTGGATTAGGAAAAGTTTCTCTGAGGAAGAGGAGCATAAAGCAGAGCTTGATCACTCTGCAGCAGAAGCTTATGGTTGGATTTGGAGCCATGATTCGTAACACATAATTAAAATGAGGATTTGAACCTAAGTGGACTATCGAGAGCTTTGCTTTTTAAGTGCGATCCCACTACACTGACACAGTTAAACTTCTAAGCTTTAAATATGAGCTGAACTCGTTCTGGAGTAAAACGCCCTCCTTGGTTTAGAGCCTCATTAATGTGCAAGTAATGCCTATCACTGACTTAACTTAAGAGTTTCAGAAATAAACCATATTTTATTTTTTATTTTTCATAAGGTAGGAAAAATTCTGCATTATGATTCTCGTTGTTTAGAGCTACATCTCTTTTAAAAATTAAGTTTTTGCTTAGAATCTTTTTCTCTAAAATTTCAACATCTTTCCTTTCCAGACGGCCATTTCTTGCCTCTCCACTGTTCTTTCCATCGACTTCAAGCCATCGGAGCTGGAGGTGGGAGTCATCACGACGCAGGAGCCTAAATTTAAGTGAGTGAATGCCAGAGATAAATTTTAAAGCATGTTGTAGTCCAGCTCCTTCTGTAGGCGGTTTTACTTGTCCGACTAAAAGCTGCACCCATAAAATTGAATTTTTCTATTTCAGGATTCTGTCGGAGTCTGAGATTGATGCGTATCTGGTTGCTCTGTCCGAGAGAGAGTGAGGATCAACGGAAAAACCCGGAAGTCTCAGCTAGAAGGAAAAATAAGAGGAGCTTCACTTGTCACAATCCAGGGAGATTTACAACACAGGGAGGTCAAATCTGGACATTTTACTGCAGATGCACTGCCTTTTACCAGCCTCTGTTCTTCCAAGTCATAATTCAACCCACAAAAAACCCCTCCGTCGCCCCACCTACATTCTCACTTTTTAAAAAGATTCTGGACTTTCAGATCGGTGCTCCCAATGGCATAAAAGTTCAACACACTCATCAGTTTCGTTGTTTGACATGAGTGTAGCTCCGCAGCTGCAGAGGGGCACCTCGGTTACGGTGGTTTAATTTTTTCTCAGGATGTTCTTCACTTGCGATCTCTGGAGTTTCGTGTTCACGCTCTGGGAGCAGCTGTGGGAGTTTTCCCCTCACTACAATCATCCCCAAACGCCGTTGAACTTTGCTCAGGACAACAACAATTAACTCGATGTTCAATTCTCTCCTCTTGGCTGCGATCTTCAGCTGTATGCCGCTGCACTTCTATTAAATACGGTGTTTTTATTTAACTCCAAAGTCTCTACGTTTACTCGTTTATATTTCAGCTGAAATTCAGAGTCTTACAGGAAACGTGCAGCTTGTTTGACTCGGTTTCATAACAGACCAGATGATCTGAAATGGACCGTACACTCATTTAAAGCTCTGTCTACTAATGATTCTGCATAAAACATTTTCATAATGGATACACTTGCCCCATTTACTGTCACCATTTTGAGTTTTTGCAGCTAAATCTGTCATTTAAAATAAACGGCAAGTGAGAAGGCCCATTTGTTCCTCGGGATATTCAGATTTTAGATGTGGTTTTAACTCGACCAGTTTACAAATCAGCTAAAATATTAGCTTAGAGGAGGTCACGTGGTAGGCCTGTCACTCTAGGAAATTTGCTCAATTGTTGGGATAAATAATATAATAATAATAATAATAATAATAATAATAATAATAATAATAATGGCTTATTAATGCTAGTATACCCACTCACCCCCAGCTACATTTTTAAAGAACATTTAAGACTGGATCTGGAAAACATCTTAAATATCCAAAATAAAAGCAACCGGAATAACAATAATTAAAATGGATTATGAAGTCGCTGCAACTGCATTTGAAAAACTGATCACTCAGCTCAGATGGGGAAAACAGCCAAAAGTGGCAGGCAGAGCAAACTAACTACTCTAAATAGGGTGTCAAATGTTTGCAGCGTTTCTCAAACTGGTGGCTTTTCAACAATATTAAAACAGAGCAACTCTTTAACGGCCGTTGTCCAAATGGCAATGATTGCGCTGTTTTTAATTTATTATGCGCTTAATTGATTTGGTCCTTATTGTGGCAGGCTTAGTCACATGCAGCTGCGGTGAAATGTAAGGACACTCTGCAGTCATTCAGTCGACCACAAACATGGCAGCCAATCTATGACAAAATGGCTGAAAAGACAAACTTAAAACTAGTTGTGCAGAAATGTCTGCAAACCAAATGGAGTGAACTTTTCTCACAATGACTTGAGATTAAATAAGTCTAGAGATAGTCCCACAAATCTGGACACTTTACTGCAGATGCACTGCCTTAGGTTTTCATGGATAAACAGTCAGAGAAGAGCATTTCAATTATTCCATAATATAACCTTGTAGTTTAATTTGTAATTAATAATCTTGGTTGCCATTTAAACAGGAATGTCATGACAACTGAAGTGTTTAGTTCCTGGGAATTTCCTCTCAAATCTCCCACAGCCACACCTTGCAGATAAACTTCCTTATTCAAATGACAAGAGCAGTTCACTTCATTCCACAAGCAGGGCCAAAAAAATTTCCAAAGCCTCTTATCTGTTTTTTTTTTTTTTGTTTTGCTTTTTTTAAATACATGCATGGACAGTCAAAGCCCGACTTCCACTTCCTCATTCGTTGGAAGTGAGCTGTCGAGCAATCTGGTTTTTCCTTTGAAATATGAAAATACAGGCTGGCTGATGAGAAATGACGCGACTGGGCTGCCATGCTGTGATGGAGGCATGAGGATGACCAGACCTTTAGACAGCGGGAAGAGGGCACATGGGTAATTTCCTGCGTAATTACAGCCTCAGAATTTTGTCAGGCGGTGCTGATTACATGTTGCCTTTTGAGACTTTTAACGTTTTTAGATTTTTACGTGTTTCTCAGGTTTTTTCTGGGGAACAATTAAAATGTTTCAACGGCTTTTGGTAACAAATATGTGGAATTTATATCAGGAGACGTTTCTATTGCAGGTTCTATCAACTCTTGGACCAAATCCTGACTTATTTTGACCCTTTCTTGACATTTTAGCGTTTGGAGTTGATCACAATTTGTCAGCTTGTTCATCCAATGACTCTTGAGGATCTGACCACAGATTTTCTTTGGGATCAAGGGTAGTTTCCAAAGAGTTCAAAAGTTAAAAGTTCTGACCCTTGTGACGCAGATGTTCCTCAGGCTGGAAAATACCCAGATCATCATCAGCAAACGTTTCCTGGTTTGCTATAAGTTATTCTTGGAGGACATTTTGATCCTGCTTATTAATAGCAGCGATCAAAGCCTCAACTTCCTCTTATGAGAAGAGACTAAATGAGGGAAGTTCCGACTTGTGGAACCTTTCAGTATTAATCGGGAAAAAAATAACCTTTAACCTCTGTCTACTGCTGTCCATCCTGCACAATTTCGGCCTGTCCTTGTCAAAGTCATACAAGGTTGTTTTGTTACAAACCAGTTATTTGTCCGAAGGTAACCATTAAACTCAAAAAGATAGTCAGCACATCTGTTGCTCTTTTAGAGTTTAATTAAATTCTGCTGGGTTGTTTTCCAGCATCACCTGTCCTGATGCAACTACAACAAAATGAAATTAGCTCATAATTTTGAGCAAAAAGTATCAAAACTTAGTTCCCCAGATGGTAACATGATCAAGATGCATCAATATAAAAAGAAATGTTACTTTTTTCCCCCACATCTTTGACTTTAAATTAAGTAATTTGCTGCTTCAGGTCCTATTAACAGTCATAGTTACAGTCTGATTAACAACTATGACTGTAATTTATGGCTCTTAGTAATTAGTTCTGATCCCTGCATAATAAGAGTAAAGGACTTCGTTTGTCTAAGCTTCACAAGTCATTAGAGAGAAGGGAACAGCAGGACTCGATCGGGAACACTTAGAAAAACCACAAGCAACATTTACTCTCCATTTCCCACAAATCAAGTCACGGAGCAGGTCTAAGGTGTTAAATATGAGTGTTTTAATTTAACTGGAGTGCGCTGGAACTGTTTGCCATCTCACATATACAACCTGCTAAACTGTACACATTCACAGCTTCCATAAAAAATACATCTTCATATACACAGCATTTACAGTATCATACAACAGAGCTGGAACTGGGTCTTCAGGGGATCCTCTCACACAGCAGTCCCGTTACAAAGTGTGCGTTTCGCTCTCCTGCACCGGTCAGTGTCTCGTTTTATGTCGGGAGATGCAAGCCCGGCCCGGTTCGGCAGCAGCCGCGTCGCCCTCGCTGCCGTCTTCCTAGCATGATGTTACTAATAAATCAGACATGTGCCGAGCCGTGCCGCCTTCATTCTTATCGTAATCATCTTGGGCCGTTTTGCAACTTCCTTGTTCTTTTTCTTTTCTGCTAATGTCCGTTCCACTGAATGTCGTCGTACATTCCCTGCAGACACACATGACGGGGAAGGGGGGGTTGGGGGGGGGAATATGGATTACCCAACCGGTCGAATTTTTGACACTTCATTCAGTCAGTCACTCTACAGCAACTGCGATTTCAACACACCTCTTCATCCGACTCCTCCTCCGACGACTCCTCTGCGCTGTTTTCTGATTCAGAGAGGTCCCTCAGGTCCGGATGGGTCACCGGGAACAGCTCTTTCTGGATGTCGCAGTTGCCCAAACCGTAGGTCAGGTGGAAGGGAGTGTGTCCCCCGGACGACAGGAGGTTGGGGTCTGCTCCTTTCCTCAGGAGGAGTTTGACCAGAGCGAGGTTCTGCTGGTCCACAGCAAGATGCAGCGAGCTGCGGCCGTTGTGCTGCTCCTGTGCAACGAGGACGTCGCGTTAAAACCAAAACATTCTCCGCATCGGCCCAGATTTCTGCGTCTGAATGAATCTGCTTACTTTGGCGTTGATGTCCGCTCCGAGGTCCACCATTTTCTCCGCCAGCGAGAGGAAACCGTGAACCGAAGCCAGGTGGAGGCAGTTCTGACCTGCACGAAACAGAAGCGGCGTCG
The DNA here is from genome assembly GCA_903067075.1 of Micropoecilia bifurca. Taxonomy (NCBI): domain Eukaryota; kingdom Metazoa; phylum Chordata; class Actinopteri; order Cyprinodontiformes; family Poeciliidae; genus Micropoecilia; species Micropoecilia bifurca. The sequence continues at coordinate 14,642 of CAEGAF010017987.1, forward strand.
ATTAGAACCGACTCCTTGCCCAACACCGTCCGCCGCGCCGACGCCAGCGTGCTTCCACGCGAGTCTCACCGTTATAGTTGCAGGCGGCCATCGCCATGTGCAGGTGCTCCAACCTGCAGTTCTGTGTGATGACGCTGAAGCAGTACAGGTTACCGTGACGACAGACGATGTGAAGAGGCGTGTCGCCGTTGTTGTCCACCAGCGTGGGGTCGCAGCCGGACGCGAGGAGACTGGAGCACACGTTCGGCTGGTTTGTTATTACTGCTAAGTGGAGAGGAGTCTGTGGGGGGGAGGCAAATCATTTATGTTACACTTTTGCTCAGAGCAAATAAAACGTTAACAGAGGAGAGGGGAAGATCACATACCTGTCTCAGGTCATTCTGTGCATTGAGGAAAGGTGTGTTCTTTGAAAGGTCAATCATTTTTTTGATGTAGTCCTTTGCTTCGTGGATTATGGCCAGGTGGAGCAGCCTGCCAAGAAAAAGGTATGGAAAAAAAACTTGTTAGACAACAATAAAAGAAAAAGGGACAAATTCTTCAACCGAGACACTGATTTACTGCCTCGAAAAGCACGTATGCACACAACTCCACCTGCATCAACAAGTTTATTTTTGTTTTACTCCCAGCTCATGTTTCAAGTAGTTGTATTTTTTGGGATACAAACAAAGTTTTTTCATCATTAAAATAAGTGGGAAGTCAAGAACTGACATCTTCAGATGCAAACTGAATGGTGGGTAACATACTGAAGAAATTTTTTTATTTTGAATAACAGTTTTAAAAATGTACACTCTCAAAATGTTGCAGGAGTGAAAATGCTAGAATAGTTAAACTAAACCTATAATGCACACAGAACAGTTTAAAGCATAAAGTGTTTATAAAAATGTACATCAATAATGTTAAATATCCAACTATGTAAATCACCATTATCTCTTTCTAAAATCAGTGTTATTGCCATTTTCTTATTTATGGAAAATCAAGACAAATAGTCCACCTTTCAACAGCCTGGTGGAATAACAGGACCAAACAAAACTAAATGATCCCTTTCAAATTAGTGTTGTAGCTGAAATTCAAGAAAGATATTTTGTAACAAATGAATCAACTAATAAAGTTTCTATTTCACCCTCTTGGTCAAAGTTATCAAGATTTGCTGAACAACATGCAACTTTGGAGGAGCAGATTCCAGTCCTCTGCTCTTTATTAATATCTAATAGAAATATACCAGAATGTGAATAATTAACTATCACACCTTTTTAAAGTCTATATGTAACAGAAGCATAATAAACTTCAGATTTTTCGGGAGGGCTCTTATAAATTTATGGGCCCATCTTTGGAGACTTTTTGGAGACGGCTCTGCTAGCAGTAAAAAAAAGAAAAAAGAAACGTAGTTGTGATTCGGTTATGCACATGTTTAACTTTGATTTAAATGTGTTGAAGGTTTTATGTTATTTCTGCTTTGGTGTGAATAAAGCACTTTGCATCATTTTAATTAAATTCCCTTTATGAATACGCTTAAGAAGAGGGTTATGAGCGCGGACTACATTTCTGTGCGGAGGAATAAGATTGGGACAAAAATAACGAACTTCAGGGTTATTTTAGGGTATTGTTTGTTTCCACTGGTTTTGAGACAACACCGTCTCTGTCACAGAATACGGGTTAATTCGTTGTTTCTCGGTTATTTACACCGTAGCACTTTAGGGAAATTTTCCCAGTTTTCCCCTTTGCTCTTCACGGGAACGCGCGTCGGTTGGATTCCTTGGCGACGCGCCCGGGACTTTCCCAATCTGACCTCCTGATAAATGGCCTTTTTGTTTACTATATCCCGTCTATGACCACAGCAAAAAAAAAAGGAAAAAAATGCTACTTTGACATCAAATCAGACCCATTAACCGGGCTAAACCTCAATGCGTATAAACAACAATAATAATTCCAGGCTAATTTAGGCCTGAGTTTTATGGAGGAAGGCATTCCCGACGGGGGAACGACGGCATCAAATTACCTCAAAGCCCCAAAAGTGAGGCCCTGCGTCTCAGGCGCCCCCTGTTATATAAATAAGCATATAAATAACCCGGTGGGTAAAAACCTACGTGTCTCCCTCGTCTGTAGTCTGCGTCTGCCACTCCTGCAGCGGCTCTTCGGTCCGAGCTGCGGCCTGCTGGCGCTCCGTCTCCAGCTGGAGCCGATGGAGCTCCTCCGCCACGGCCTGGTACTCTTCCTCCTTCAGCGAGTCCACGCCGCTGTCGAGCCGCTCCTCCGTCGACTGGGCCGCCTTCCCTTCTTTAGACTCCCTGTTGTAATCCATTTGGTTTAGTATACTGGTCCGGTGAAGGTCCATGTTGGTTCTGGCAGTCCTGGTTGTACTGTGGCTAAAGTGTGTGTGTGCAGCAGCCTGTAAATGCCCTCTGCGTGTATCTGGCTGCGGAGCGGGCGGAGTTAGCGCATAGGTGGGGGATTTCCACCAAACTGACAACTAGAATAACTTCGCAAACACACAGCAGCGCCAGAGAGGGGATTTCTGTCTGCCCAGACTTGAATAATAAAAGCGCTTCTCATCGAGCATTATGCGTTTGCAGGGATCAGAGGCGGAATTAGTAAAACGGGGGTCTGAGGCACACATGCAACAGTACCTCTCCCTCCCCTCCACCCCTCCTCGTCTTAGTCTCCTTTCTTTGTCAATAGTTTGTGCAAAGATGCAAGGTCATAAAAAGTTACATAAAGTCTTAGATTTTATAATCTGAGTTTTAGATTTTCAGTGCTTGGACTTGGACACATTTTCCCATGTCAACAATTTTGTCTAAAAATGTGCTAGAGGTGTTTTTTCCAGAACCTTCCAGCTCTGAATAAGGGATTCTTTAGAGGAAAAGAGAACAGCAGGGGTCCCCAAAGAGCTCTAAAAATATAACAGTCATTCTTTAAGAATTTTCTTTCTATCAATATCACTAGAAGCTCAAAATAATGGAACTAAAACCAAACTATTTTTAAAACAGGCTCAAAATACCTGCTTTACCCCGAGTCCTACAATATGTATGTGCATAGACATGAATTAGAATATTATACTAAGTTTCAATATCTTTCAATTACTTAAATGTAAACATCTGTCTTTTTCTGGTTATTCCATGAACTTCAGAAACTTTTTCTTGTTTATCCATATTAATTTCGTTAATATTTGGTTTGTTTCAGTGTATCTTTAATGGGAACTTTAATAAAATGTTTAAGAAAACAGTTCACTATCTTAACAGTAGTGAACTGTTTTCCCCATAGTGTTTATACAAGTGCCTCTCATTTTAAAAAGTGAAGCTCAAAGATCATCTTCACTTTAAGTGATATGTTAGTGTTTATGTCTCTTGATTTATGTAATTATCAGGTAATGAAAACCCCAAACCTGATACGACAAAATCAGGGATTTTTAATACACAAATGTCTGCAAACTGTAAAGTCCATGTACTGTACATTACACACTCATGTTCTGGGTTCCTGTTGCTGGAAGTAATGCATCACAGTAATGTCTCTGCTGAAATGTTAAGGAAGTCTGGATTGCTTAACTCACGGCTTTTTGACTGAAATTACATTTTGTGTTTCCATTAGCCATAATCTGTACTCATCAAAACGAACAACAACCCCACTTAAGACAAATCTGCATGCATATAACATAAATGTAACTTTTTGCATTGAATTACTGGAGCACATAAACATTTTATGTTATGTATTTTATTTCCATTCAGATTTAAAAACGATGTTAGATGTAGAATGCACAACTGTTAAAATATGGATTATAGAGGTGATCTTCGGTGGATGATGAAACTTGAAAGATCCCCATATCACTTTTTTTTTCTTGAAGGGTCACAAACACTGACTTTCAGTCTGGGTGTTATGACACTGTGACGAAACCACAGACCCTATGATGCCGGCATAACAATGTAAAAATAAAATAATATAATAATAATAATAATAATAATAATAATAATAATAATAATAATAATAATAATAATAATAATAATAATAATAATAATAGTAATAAAAACATTTTAGCACACCTACTCCAATTTCACAGAAAGTGTGTAATTAATGAGGCTCGACTTTAAAAGTGTAATTTTAACCTGTGACCCGCTATGAATAAATATGAGACTCACTGCATACTGTTTGAAGGTACTGAAGGTGAGTTACTCACCTCAAGCAGCTGAGTCACATGTCTGGAAAACACCTAAATAAGCTGACAATTTTTTTAACCTGCTTCAGCTGTAACTTAAAGTTATAAAATATGATGTATTTTTCTTTATAATTCATGTGATAGTGGTCCAAACATGTAACTTTCCAGAGCTTGCAAAAACTCTTAAGCCGTTATTTATCATAATTACAGTTGAAGAGTGAAAACTTTGTCATGATAACCTAGAAAGTCTTGTTCATCATTTTGCATCCTAATATCACACGTATTAGCTATTAAATTAACTTATAAGGATCTACTCAGGACTTCGCATGGCAGGATTTGCTATATTATTTACAAAATTTTAAAAAAATGTTCATTGTAAAACACATCAAGACTGGGACAAAATTATTAAAATTTGGGGCGTCAGAATATAAATGTTTTTTTGCTGACATTCCTTTGAATAAGGATTGAAGGTATAACCTGGTGGGTAAATACAAATAAGTGGAAAAGCTGACCAGATTTATTTCTGCTTACTTCAGCTTTCATTTTTATAGATAATGAAAATGAAAAACTCAGTTTCTTGGATAATTTGACCATTACAGAAGATATAAAAGGATTTTAATGCAAAAATCGTGGCTTACAGAAAAGCAACTTAGATCTGTAACAGACTATGAGACTTTAATATTAAAATGAGTTTTTCTTTGTATCACTGACTCCAAACCCTTTGTCTCTTTAGGTACTTGTGAAATTATCTGTGACTAAGGAGAGGCTCACCTCAAGGAATGCAACATGTTTGTGTGTGTGTGGTGGTGGCAAAAGCAGCATTTATTCCTGCTCCTTTATCAAATGTTTTCCTTTAACTCAACTTTCCACTAATATGTAAGTGTGGATGCATGACTCTGTGAACAGCAATGAAGCAACAGTTTCATTTTCAGCTAACCTCCATTCTGAAGCTTTTCTGTCAGAAGTCAAACATTTCTGTATCACAAACACGTTTTTTTGCAATATTCTAGTTTTTAAGAAACTCATGAGACTGTTTAGTGTTTAAGTCCCCGGTGTCTCAGCTACTTTTGTCTAATGTGCAGAATTTATCTATCTTCTAAAACTATTAACCCTGCAAGCAAAAAGCAACACCTAAAGAAGCTACATCGCATTTGCATGCCATCATTTTCAAATTGGTTTGGTGCAAACTGTTAAAAAGTGTCACTCATGAATATCGACATGCTTCAAGAAGGGAAACAGTTTCTCTTTTGATAAGAGACAGGAGGCTGGAAAGTACTACAACTGCACCTTTTATCTGCAAAAGCCCTCATAAATAACAACAAGTGTTGCTCAGCAGCTCCGCTGGAAACGGTGGGCCGGGCTGCAGGACCTTGGGGGGGTTGCATGGGAGTTTCTTCTAAAGGTTAGAGTGTTATTTCAGACGGCGTTTGCTGTGCAGTGTGATGAGTGAGGCTACAAACGAGCAGTGGAGTTTCCCCCCTGACACCCACGGATGCTGACCACACGCCAAACTGCACGCAGTTTGTGTTGAAGAGGTAGAAAGTAGTAAATGTTTTAAAGGCCAATCAAAACCACAATAAAACCTCCAGAATAAATCATTGCTGTGCGTGACCTGAAATACTTCAGCAGCTCAAATCGAAGGTGGCACATGCGCAGGCTATTTTCATTTCAGGCTGAATGAGAACCCCTAATAGTCTGTTGCAGGACTTGAAATTCTTGATTGGGTTGCAACACTCCACAAGGTTGCGACCGACCCCTTTGCAAAGCAAATAACAGCTTGAACATAATGTTCTGTGGACCTAACGGGGAAACTCCAAGCTTCCCATTGTTCATTTGAGCGACCAGTCAAACCAGGAAGCTCAGGCCTCGAGCTCAGCACTTTTTTTGTTCATGGTCTCATAACAGCTGGTTGGCAGGACGTTAAGAAAAGGCAGAGACTTGCAAAGAGGAATTCACAAGGGCAGGATGCAAGAAAAGCAGTCACGCCACTATGAAAGAAAACAAAAGTCCACTTAATCCCACAACTTATCCTATTTTTATTAGTTCTTTTTTTAAATTATTTTGTATAAATGCTTTGGAGAGCAAATCAGATACTCACAGGTTTAGCTGTCTGGGAGTTTTAGTTTGGCTTTCTGCAAACATTTTAAGCATGAGTGTCACCATTTTAGCCTAACTGGAAGTCAGTCATATGAGACCAGTGACTGGAAACCAGCATTTGAAACAGCACAGGAAAAACTCCAACATGGTGAAAACATTCAAAGCTGCAAAATGAGCAGGGAAGGAAAAGCTGCACTTGGCTGGATTTATGTGTGTGATGATGTGTGGGTTTTTATAATGGTTATTTCTTTATGTAACCTGAGTACATAGGATTACTTATTAATATTTGGAGAGTTCAATGTGGATAAAAACAAACAAAAAACCACCTGGCAATAACACAAAAAAAAACATCTGATTGTGAGCTACAGTGTATGCAAATTAGAAAAATTGCCCGAAGGAAAAAAGCTCTAGTCTGGGATTCTACTTGTACTAATGGCTTCTGTTTTATTAGTTTCAGGACATTAAGCCACAGATATTTAACCCTCAGGCATCAGATGAACCAGTTAAAGTTGCAAAGAATTTATTTTTAAAAATTCCCCCAATGATCACAATTAGAGGCCCTGAAAATGATAGAACATCTTTTAACTTTAAGAAACAAAGACGCATTGACTTCTGGTCAGTGATAATCACTGCAGACTCAAAAAAGACTTTCCAACAAACCCTTAACAATCAACAGCTCAACGTTGCTACTATACTGAGTAAAAAATAAAAAGTCTGAATAAATCACATATAGTGAAAACTCAAAGTGAATAATCAAGCTAGTGGTCAGTGGATGAAAATGTCCGACTGAAACTGTAGAATAAAAAATGAAATCCTGAGTCATTCAGAAGTCACTTTGAAATGACACTGAAAGGTCCGACTCTAGACGTGTCTGAATGGTTTTTCTCTCGCCTCTGAAGAAAGAAAAGCAACTGTTAAATATTTGTAAGATCATTCACAAACCTGTGGAACGTGTCTGTGTCAGTGGGAATCCCTGGGGATTCTGGGCGTAAGCATAACGTGCACAACGCCAGCTGATTCATGATGAATCACTAAGCCACACACTTTCATAACACAAGGGTCAAAGTGATCAGTGACTCATTAAATCACACTGCTAAGAATGACAGTGTGCAGGGAGGTTAGATCAGTCCTCTCACCTGTTTCCTTACCTGTTTCTGATTGCTCTACATTAAAGGCACATGACCCGCTTCCTCTACTGCCTGGCTATTTCTATTTCAGACAGCAATGTATGTATCTTAACCACAAATTTTCTAAAATGTATAATAAATTCTCTAATAAAGATTTTTTCAAATATTAATTTATTGGGGAATGTCAGAAAAAAAAAATTGCAGTCGGGTTACAACTTCAATTTTGTTTACAACAAATTATAATCACAGCTGTAAAATGTAATCCCTTCCAAGTCTTTATGATTCGTCTTTAAGTCTTTAAATTTGGTCTGGAAACTCTCACAGCACCTCTTCCTTATTACCCTAACTACTGGAAGACAACTTCCTGTTTACTAAATGTTAATTAGGCAATTTCTGAAAATACATTGGGTTTCCCAGGGCAACCACGATGGATTTATGCAAGAGAGAAGAAACTACTGAGTAATGCAAGAAGAGCCTGGGGACTCCTGTTTCCCCTGAGAACCACTAATAAGGCCAAATATTAATTTCTTTCCGTATTTACTGTGTTTGATGTTTAAAATATTACAAGTCAGGGAGTCTTGAATTCCACTTTTTGAAAGAAAAATGTAAAAACTGCAATAAATTAGAGTCTGGGTGTTCAACAGAAAACCCTTGTAACACTGGCTGGGTACAAGCAAATAAAAATGGCCCTGTTTTTACTTTTGAACTATAAATATGGTGTAAATAAAAAAAAATGTCCATGCTTACCGTCTTTTAACATCATTACACTCCAATATCACTATTTTCTGATATAATTTTAAAAAAATTAATTAAACTTAAACTCCAAAGTTCATCCCATTCCTTAAAAATATCACATTACACTGCAAAGAAAACAAAAACAAATCAGTTTCTTACTGGCAACGTGTTATCAAAAGCTTTCTTCTGATTGGCTGATTAGGCCCTCATGATGACTCCTTCCCTGTCTGAGATACACAAAGAGAAAAAGCCCCAAAGATCCAGGAAAAAGATTTTTTCACAGCTGAATCAGCAAGAGGTCCGATCTCCTTCTTTAAACTCAGATGTGATAGATGTTTTTGTTCAAGTCTTACACTGTAAATGAAACCTTGGATCACTAGATGACATTTTGAATATTCATTCTTACAATCAGATAATGATCTATTTTTTTCCTGTACTATAGAATCAACATCTTACAGTTTTGTTATTTTTTATGGGGGTGGTTTTTATTTTTTTCTTAATTTTTTACTTAATTACGTCATTAGAAAATATATGTTGACTATGTAATAATTTGATTGATGGTAAATAAATGCTAAGTCTGTTAAATATACAATTATTTTCCTTACTATATGTATTTGAGACTGATTATTCCTGCACAATAATAAGGTTTAGCACAACTGACCGACCACTATGCATAAAGACACAACACATAAAATGTGTTCAGGCCTCATATCTATCAAATAATTAACATTTTTACAATTTATACTCCAAGAAGTACAAAGTACAAGAATGCTTGAGAAGCAAGTGATTCCTGCAGCCTGATTTGCAATGACAACAAACTACTTGCTTTGTACAAATTGGAAACATATCGGCTTGAGTTGCTGTTGACATCAGGTCCGACCTTGAAGAAACTGAAATTACCTGATCTGATGAGGCGAAGGTCAATCAGCTGGCTGATCACAGTGTGTATGTGTACAAAACATTGTAAAGATTGTTAACAGGTTATTTCTATTTCTCACCAGAACATGACTCAAAGATTCAAAGATCTGACAGAACAGACAGGGGGGAAATGAGCTGTAGTAAAATTTCACCACTAGATGGCGACAAGTAATCAGTTTTCTGAGAAGAGTCAAAACCTGAACCTGGAGAGACCTAGCTATAAAAATCGATTGTTTCCAAAAAAGCTTTCCATACAAAATCAAAATTTGACTTTTATTTGTCTTACTGTAAGAAAGAGACACCTGAAAATGATTAAGGCATGTTGGGGTTTTTTTTTACAATAGGAAGAATAATTTTTAAATATATATTAAAACCAATTGTGCCATTTAAGCATGCCCCAAATGGTACCAATATTCAAGAGTGAAAATAGCAAGCAGGTGCTACACTTATAAAATGCAATAGTATTACCATTTTTTTTTGCTCTGGATATAAAGGAAATGTTTTGCTCTGGACAATAGAGGAAATACATCAGCAAGGAGAAGCAGCCGTTGCTGAGGGTCTCCAAATTATTTGCAATCTATTATTGCCCATTGAGAAAGATTAGCAAAATAGAAAACATCTAATCTGCCAGTCCTCCCAGTATTGCACAATGCAGAAATCCAATACAACATCAGACCATGTCATGTAAAAAGGAAAAACCTTCATCTCCGACTCTGCAGGCCTCAGCTGGCATGCCCAATGCTAACATCCGTAACAGAAAAGTAAGAAAAAGAATGAATATGTGTGGCTTGTTTGTAAAGTGGTGAATTAGAAAATCTTGTCTTTATAAGAGGAAAAATTCTGGCAAGGCCTAGAAAAGAAATGTTCTTTGGACAGATGGGACTAATTTGACCATAATGCACAAGGCCACAGAAAACCATAGCAAATATCAGTCACAGTAGCAGATCAGTGATGATTTGGTCTTATTTTTCAGCCACGGGATCCCCTTAAAGCCCTGAAGTTGACCATGTAACATTTAGAATGTTACATTTTACAGCTCATAATAGTAAATAAAAAAGACTGAACAAACACTGCTTATTTGCAAAAGGTTTCCAGATTCTCTAAAAACAAAGTGGCAGCATATCTGAGATTTGCAAGGCAACAGTTGATCCACCGTAAACAAAATATGGAAGAAATGTTGTTAAAAACAATAAACAGATATTAAAGAATGACTGAAAGCTGATTAGAAGACTTCCCGGTACGTCCAGTCGGGCTGGATGGTCCAGGTTACTCCAGACAGACGGATGGATCGGCTGTACAAGCTGCAGTCCTCAGAAGATTGTGACTGAGAAGCGCAGATCAATAGAGTCATTTCCAGCAGTCTGGGGAATTATCCAGCCCACTGCCCACCGATACGATGCAAACTAAAGACACACATTCACAAACACACACGCGCTCCATGTCCTAAAGCCAGCAGCCTCTACACACTGAATCGATCTATATTTTTACAGAAGATTGACTGAGAGAATTTAGCCCATCTTCAGATGACTGAAGGCTGTCTGCTTCGTGTTATTTCAGTCCCAGCTCGCCTTTTCTTCTCATGATGTGATCTGTCTCTTTTAGGTGTGCATTGGTGTTGCACTAAGATAAAGATTTGCTCAATCTTCTTGCAGCAAAAGAAACATCACCATCATGTCATCGACGATGTGGTAAAAAGAAAAAACCCTGCAGATAAAGGTTGAATTTTAGGCACAAAGGATGTGAAACATTCAGTGGCTTACAGAAGCATCAGACCTGTTGAATCATAACATTTTGTCACATTAAAACCACAAGTTTCAATCTATTTCATGAAGATTTTCTATGAAAGACATCATAGCTGAAGGAGCCACCTGCAGAACAAAGAGAAACTATGTTTTGCTTCTCTGGAGGTTCCTCTAACGCATTGTTCTCTCAGTCATTCTCAGATAATAAACTTCTGATACGAGGATTAAGAACTGGATCAGGCCAGATTAAATTAACATTTGATCAGAGAGACGGGGGATCAGAAACCCAGCGGTGGTTTTAACTGAGCCTCAAAGATCTGATGTGGAGACAGGAATACCAGCCTTCACTGATTTTTGCTTTATGGTGGAGGCACATTCAACATTTATTTTATTTTAATTGTGCATTCACTTTGTCAAAATGTGACACTGAGTGTAGAATAATGCATGATTTGTGTTTCCACATCCTGACCAGCCTGGGTACTCTGAATCAGATCATTTACAGTATTTTAAGAGATAATACAGATATTTTTTCAATTCTGAAAAACTCATATTGTGATTCACAAATCACTCTGTCGTTCTAATATTTCCACCTCTCATTTACTTTGAATTTGTACAACAAAAACATTCCTTTGTTGTAGGTGTGTAAGAAAAACAATTGTTAGTAAGTCCTGGAAAGTTATTTGAATGGTTTTTTTTGTTATGTGCATATTGCTGGAATAATGTTTACTGCCTAACATACAAACATTTGATCAGTAAAGTCAGCATTAAATCTGGTCAAAGGCAAACAGCTAACTGAAGCTGAAGTCTATGCCCAAAGTTTTTCACAAGTAAATGTTTTGATATATAAAATAATATATTTTAATTTTGCAAAGGCCAAAGCTATTTTGTCAATATTAAAGTCAGATATTGTGTTAGGATTTGCAACTTCAGGAAAATAGGCATTGCAAAGCTCTTTCAAAAGATTCTTAGCATCATTTCTGAGTACTTGTGTTTTTTCAGATCAAGAATGAACAAATACTATGAAAACAATATTAATAGAAGTTTATATTTTAATATGCTTAAGAAATTTCCAGTGCAGTTTTCCCAGGATATAAGGAAGAAGAAGATTCTGTGATCCAATGAAATCTTACGGTTGGAGAAAACCTGAGTTTTTTTTAATTTTTATTTTAAATAAATTCTTTTTCACCCTGAAGTGACTCATTTTAGGTGCAGGAGGAATACCTCCGCTCAGATCCCTAAACTTATCCTGCAAATGGGCTTCATTAATAAACTGAGAGGTTTGTCTTTCCACTCATCCTCCTGCAGAAAAAGCTCCAATCTAAATGACTGTCCCACTCTAATAGGTTGAAGAAGATTGAACTCCTCCACTTCAGGCAGAGACATCAACAATTTTTTTAAAGAACATTGGAAAGATAAGAATAAGACATTTTTTGGAAATTGCTTAAAATAATTTCTGAAATCTAATTTTATTTGTGGGCATAAAAAAAGAGTTGTAGAGTCTCATCTTTTAGAAATATGGGCTCACATATATAAACCTCCAAAGACATATAATCAATATCTGTATTTTTAAAAATACTGTTAGTGCAGTAGGCTCATTCATTCACAACTTTATACTTGATCATGCTTGTTCTCAACTGCTTTTTAAAAAAAATGTATTAATTTACTTTGAATATTTTAGCTGTAGTGGTTTAATTAGTTGTTTGCTGTGGGACTCTTTTCCTCCATCCTTATCTCTCTGTACCTCTATTCCCCAGGCGGCTCTATACTCCCAGCCACCGACCCGCGTCTGGCCGGGTTGCGGAGCTCCTGGCCCGGCCCGCAGAGGGGCCACAAAGCCCGCAGGGCTGGAGGACGGACAGAAGCACGGATCTCTTTCCGATCTCTTATCAGCTACAGCAGATTCTCAGGGGACCCATTCAGGAGGAAAGCGATGCCCACGGTGTTGTCACACATCAGCCGCACAGAAACGGTCATTAGTGGTATTAAAAGAGATAAGATCCGGATCCGAGTCCCGTGGGAGCCGTTTCTATTTGCACACCGGAATCACAAAGAATTGATTCCGGTTTTTTCCCCTTGATTGGTAGCAGGCAAACCCAAAACCATGGAACAGCTTCCAAATGGTAAGACGGGCAAAATAAAGCCAGTATGGTCATAAAACACCCCGGGAAAAGACATAGATAGGAAAAGAAAGCGCAGTGAGTGACAAATTAGACGCATGAGCGAGAACTCAATGCAGAACATTTGAATAGCAGCAGAACATCCGCCAAGCTGAACAGCCCCCATTAAATCTGTTACTTATCTTACTCAGTTCTCTTGTTTAAGTCTACCCTGAAAATGTAGTCAAAAAGCAAAAACAGAAACAAACAATAATTTTAAATAATATATTTCCTACAGAAACAAAAATTTTAACTTTAACATTGACGCCTTACACGTTTATTGATTTTGTTTATGGCTTACAGCTAATGAAAAGTTGTGTTCTTCAAAAATATTACAACAGCAATAATAATAAAAAATATTTTTATTACAGAAATGTTACGCTCAGTATAATTATGGGGGAAGATTGTTGACTTTACCAGGCAAAAAGTTGTTAAAAAGGGTAGCTGTTTTAAATGTGCTTTAACTATTAGAAAATTGAGTGGAAGGAAAAAGTGCCAGCAATTTGGATTAGCAGCAATATGGGAAGTAAAACAGTTTGGGGGAGATTTCCAAGCTGATTGGCTATAATCGGCACTTCAAGAGCGACCACACACACACACACACACACACACACACACACACACACACACACACACACACACACACACACACACACACAAAACTGTTGATGTGCTTGTGTTGAGAATCTCCTGAACCAGATGGGTTAGTGGAAGGAAGGACTGGACTTTTGCTAAATGGTTTACAGTCCTCTCTTTATAGAAAATTTTGCAATCCAGCCCTGCACTGAAGTCCAGACTAAAGTTTCCACATGCTCAGCTGATTCGGGGTGCCTTGTCATCTCTTGGTGTTGGTCCACTTTATTTTACTTTCCAAAGTAATTCATGCTTTCTCCTTCTGACAAATCATACGGAGATGGTGATGTCTTTTTCAGCAGGATTTGGCACATTATGCCCACGTTTCCAAAAGTATCAATACCATATTGATCAATATCATATCGCCGTGATAGATTGGCCATACTCACCTGACCTAAACGCTATAGATGATTTATGGAGTATTGGGAAGAGGAGGATGAGGGACACCAGAGCCACCATTAAAGCACTTCTTTAATAGCTCAGCTCAGCCGCAGATTGTACTTTTCTTTAGACTACTGGTTCTCAACGTGGGCGGTACCGCCCCCCAGGGGGCGTTCAGAGGACGGCAGGGGGCGCTGGCGGACATTTTTATAAAAGGGGGGCGCTGGGATGCCTTAGGGGGGCGTTTGGTTGAAGGTAAAGTTTACACCTTAAATACACAACAATGCCAGTTTATACTTTGAGCAACTTGGTAAAACTGTATTGTGTAACATTAAATCATGCTTGGCTTCAACTGTATCGATGGCAGCTCTTCTTCTATTCAGTGTTTGTAGCTTCTGTTAGCTTCTTGGCGCAGCTACGTTCTCCTGCTACTGGTAGCTAAAATCACGATACCCTCACTTTGTAGCCCTCTGAATAATGAACCTATTTAAATAAAGAAATCCCTCCATGGGTGATACCACGATAGAGAGCGTTCATTTTATAGTGTTAACACCGGAGCTATAAGTGGTCCGGTATGAAACGGGGGTGATAGAACAACACAGCACTTTTAAATTTCAATAATCAGAATGCGGAAATTGTTTCCGTTGTTTTAAATGGTTTATGCCAGTCTGCATTTTCCCCATCGATACGCTTCCCGACCGCCTGTACCTTAGGGTGTAAAAAAAAAACATTGCGCAAAACTCTGAAACAGGAGAAGCGAGACATAAAACGGAGCGACGAACTAGATGTGAATTGTGACATAAAAACAGAGAATTCGACGCTGAACTGTGAAAAAATTCACACATGATGTGAAACACATGACGATTAGGCGGTGCAGCAGGTGATGAGTGAATATTACATAAACGATAAAAAATGTAGGAACAGGAAAGAAACTAAAGTGGACATAGCAATAAACCAAGAGATTATTACTAATCATAATAAACTAAATGGAAATGAATGAAGAACAAAATGCAAGAATAAACTATGAAACTAAAGTAAATACAGAGGAATAAACTGGTATGGCAAGACCTTT
>CAEGAF010018004.1:0-15309 GCA_903067075.1 Micropoecilia bifurca
AGTAAAAATACACTAATTTTAAGATATTTGTAGGTTTATGTTGGTTAGATATTTTTTCTTGTTTTAGGAAATCTTAATAAGATAAATTTTCTTGTTCTGTTTGCAGATAATTTTTCTTAATTTAAGAAAATTATACCCTATTTTTGTACTTTTTTTCTTGTTTTTGAAAGGGGACTTTTTGCAGTGCATATCTTTCTGAAACTGAAAACCCAGGAAAACATCTGGCAGAGTCTCCTGTGAGACGGAACTTTAACTCCCATCTTTGGCAGAACATTGAACATGTTCCGGGGGAGGTAGGGGACATTGAGTATGAGTGGACCATGTTTTGTGCCTCCATTGTCAAGGCAGTACAGGTCCTTCTCAAAAAATAAGAATATTGTGATAAAGTTAATTATTTTTCACAATGTAATAATAAAAGTAAAACTGTCATATATTTTAGATTCATTGCACACCAACTGAAATATTTCAGGTCTTTTATTACTTAATAATAGTTTTAATACTGATGATTTTGGCATACGGCTCATGAAAACCCAAAATCCCTGTCTCAAAAAATTTGCATATCATGAAAAGGTTCTCTGATAGTTGATAGTCTATAGTCTGATAGTCGAACCTCAGATTCAGAAAGAGCAGTGTAGTTTGTCCTGGCCGCTGAACGCTGGACCAGCTCTATACCCTCTGCAGGGTCCTGAAGGCTGGGTGAGTTCCCCCAACCTGTCTACATGTGTTTTGGGAACTTGAAGAAGGTGTTCGACCGTGTCCCTTGGAGAACCCTGTAGGGCTGTGGTGAAACCTTATTACTACCGCGGACCGGTCAAGACTTGGAAAATGCTACTGCAAAGCGGGGGGGCGGGAGGGGAATGTTGGTGTTCCCACTAAATCCCAAATATGCCGAATTTCTGTTGTCTTCATCCTTTTATCGCAGCCTGTGGGTTTTTCCCTGACTGGGAACGAGAATACAACCTGTTGAATGTGACAGGTAGCCAATCAGAGCGCGGTGACGTCAGAACAGAGGGGAATCCTAAACAGCTGAGATATCACACAACTGGAAGTCCGGTGGATATCGGAGATGATATGTGGAAATGTTTATTATAAAATCTAAAGGTTATTATTATGTTTATTCAGTTAAAAATGTTAACTATGAGCAAACATCGTCACCTCCAAATCATAGTGCAGCAAATAAAGCGGCCTTTTCTTTTAGTTATGTCTTTTATCTCTTAAAATGACTCCACAAACTATATCACCATTGTTTCTACATTGTCATTCGTGTTTGGTTATTCTAAATTCCCGCCATGTTGGGGGTTTTGTGGATTTTCTTCTGGAATCGTGATGTTCGTGACTAGAATCGGCCCATGTTGTTCCTGCCTTGTGGCTGAACACGAACCGATCGAACCTGTTGGACTTTCATCAGCTCTGTGGTCACAGAGGTTTGGAGAATCAGCTGACAAATCTTAAATCTTTCTGTCTAAACCAGACTTAAGACTCACAAGCTCTCATCTCCTGTGGACCACTGCCCAAACGCTCTGACTCTGGTCACTATGGTAACGTTTATATATCCCTTCAAAATAAGATACAGATGCGCCACAAAAACGAACATTTTATTTTTGTGAAAATTTTAACTCACGATAATGACTAATGGGAGCCCTGAGCTTGTTTCTCTGCAACGAGACGGTCCCATCAAGGAGTGATGAGAGACATGACACCTGAAGTGTTGCTTATATCCACAGCCTGCTTGGTCTCTACATGGCGAAGCAGTGCCCCACTAGGGACAAGGGTGTTAGAAATTGGATGGATGTAAAATAAATAGTGACACAAAACAAAACTCATGCCATCTCTTCCTATTTTCAAATAGACCACACTAGAGAAGATAAGTACACTCTTCATATCAATAGACCCTTTTCACATGACGTCACACAACTTCCGTTTTGGCTCGAAGCTGTGTATCCTTAGTTCCGGTGTACATAGTAAGTAATGATAAAGTTGTCTTTTTCATATATAAATGTATGTAAAATGGACATATATATGTCAGACACACACACACACACACACACACACACACACACACACACACACACACACACACACACACACACACACACATATATATATATATATATATACACACACACACACACACACACACACACAAATATATATGTCTGACAGCATATGTTGATCAGACAGAACACCGCAGCATGGAGTTTTCAGTCTCTAAAACATTTGCCTAAAATATGATTTGAAGATATATCACGATTTGCAAACCAATTTACTCTGACAACAAAATCTAAGTTAGACAAAGGCTACAAATTCTTCACCGAATAATACCTGTTTGACTATGAAGGTAGGTATTTTTGTTATACTTAACAAAAATAGCTTAGCATTAGTGAATTTTGTTAGCTAGCTAACTACGCGACATAACTGTTCCTTAACCAGAACTTTTTACTGTTTTTGAACTATAACGTTTTAGGCTCGAATCTTGATCAGATTCGTAAATTATAGACTGGAGTTGCCACTCATCCAATAAAATATGGGTTTGTTTGTTATAAGCAAAGATGTCCGGTGCCTCCGCTGCTTTGTAATGCCTTCCTCTAATCCGACCACTTTTTCGGTAACAAATAATCTAACAAGTTCATATTTCAAATCCAGTAATCAGATTAAGGTTATTAATTAGGTTATTAGGTCAAAAGGTTATTAATGCGCATTAATGCGCATTAATGATGGCGGGACTTCCGGTTTTTTGAGGCGTGACCTCCGTTTTCAAGGTTTGGTACACCCTTTCATCAAACTGACAGGAGGGTGGGACTTCCGGTTTTTGAGGTGGGACTACCGGTTTGAGGGTCGGGCGGGGGTGGGGGTTAGCGGGGTGTCCGGAAGCGGGGAGGGGTTGAGTGGGGGTTTAAATGTAAATGAATTTAACACCTCTTACCACAGCGGAGGGTGGCTCCTATTGTCATTTTCGTCTGGGACATTCTTGAATTAGCCAATTGAAATATAGTAGGTGGGTGTGCTGTTGCCAGTTCTGTACTTTATAGTTTAAGTTTAGTCCAAGTAGCTCTTAAAAAAAGTATGAAGCTGTACAAAACTAAAAAACTATACCGATCAACCAACTGGACATTGAAGTATATGACTGGAGATTTGTTGGATGAATCCATGACCCATTGCATCAGTGAAGATTGTCGCATGGGGGCTGGCATAGCATTGATATTTAAATTTGGATGTGTCTCAGATTTAAAGGAGCGGAGTGAGTCAGACTATTTACTAAAAGAAAGTATTTTGTTAAATAAATAAGTAAAAATAATAACAAAAACAACATTTCATGTTTATGCACTTTGTATGTGTTTCCTAACAGAGAAACCACTAGGGCAGTGTGCTGTCCTGACACACGGTCCGCGTTTTATCTGGTAAAACATACCATAGGAGCAGAAAGTGGTTTTCCCTATGCAATCTTATAACTGTATCCTGTTATACGTCTCAGATTACAAAGAAAAAAGCTTCCGACAAACCCAAGTACGCCAGCTTGAGACAGAGTCTGGAAGATATGAAATATTACTGCTTACAAAACAGCGTCAACAGGGTTTCAATACCTCGGTTTGTAGGAACTACTATAATAAAAAAATACCTCTTAATTCTTCTTCTTTAGTGGGAATACTTAAACAGTATGTTTTACCTTGTCTCTCCCCCCTCGGAATCGGCTGCGGCATGGACCAGTTGCAATGGTCAAAGATCCTGGAACAGGTCTTTAAAGACACCAGTATCTCCATCACAGTGTACAGCCTGCCCCACGTTGGGATAAAGTTTCAAATGCAAACCCTTGTCACCTTTCCTAGACAAGCTTAGATTTAGAATCTTGTAATTACTTAAGGTTTTGCTCATCAAACCATTTGGGCATGTGCCCAAATGTAGGGGATAACCTACAAAAAAAATCTCCCTGTCTACTAGTCAGTGTGAGATTTCCTTCACCTGTTCCAAAAACTGTCACTTAAATTTTAAACTTTAATAGATTTTTTTTCTGTAACACTTTGCTAGTGCGGTACATTTCAGTAAATGCTCCTCGTTTGTACATGCAGTTCTTAAGAATATGTAACTGAGAGTAAACAGGGCTATGTGAGGCTACTCACATGTAACTTTTAGCTTTGTGCACTTGACGTGAAACTAACGCATCACTCCCTTTCCAGAATTTGGTCTCGCATCATTGTGGATGCCTTCATTCTTCAGTGTTCAGTCTTTTTCCCGCTGTTGAATTAACCCTGATCTTCTCAGTGCTTCATGCTTTCTCCACAATGGTAAAGGTTGGTTTAAATCAGTGGTTCTTAACCTGGGTTCGATCGAACCCCAGGGGTTCGGTGAGTTGTTCTCAGGGGTTCGGCGGAGCCTCTGCCACGGAGGTAAAGACACACTTGTGTAAAGTCGTGATGACGCCCCGCTTTGCCATCACTTGCTGCAGAGGATCACGTTACATTGCTTAGCCAATCAGAGCTGCGGAGGAGAACTGATTGAAGGAGCTCCACTTCCAGCATGGATTTGAACTTGTGTCTTTAATTACTTCAGCAATATCTTGTAATAAGAAGGGTTCGGTGAATGCGCATATGCAACTGGGGGTTCGGTACCTCAAAAAAGGTTAAGGATACATTTGAAACTCATAGATTGTTTTCTATAACACTTGCTAGTGTGATGCATGTCACTAAAAGTTCCTCAACTGTAAATGTATTTCTTAAGAATATGTACAAGGTCTAAACAGGCTTAGGTCAGGCTACTCATATTTATCTTTCAGCTTTACCTAAAGTTGAACGTTTTTTACATCATACAACCACCCTCCAAGAGTTGCTCCACAACATAGTGAATTGTTTTGTTTTGTTACTTTTAAAATTATCCGCAGCTTTTGCTCCTTGATCAAAGGATGCTATCTGTTCACTAATGTTAACAAAGAAAAAAAACAATACGCTTCTAGTTGCTGAGAAGGACTCCATTACTAAAGCTTATAAATGATCAACGCAAATCTTCCGTATGCATTAAGAAAAGGATCATATAGCCAGATTAAGTAAAATATCATTAAGCTCATTAAATATAATTAAAATCATTAAGCAATCAAAAAATATTTATATTTATATTATCTTCTTTTCAGGGAGCCTAAACTGTATGAACAGAATGTTTGAAATATACTATGAAAATATTTCATTTTCTGAATCCTAAAAATAAACTTCAGTTGTGAGCTGAATGATTAGATTGCTTCTAGACTCAAAAAAAGATAGTTAATTAATAATCATACTATGGAAATTACTAACAAGAGCTGAACAAACAAGAAACTTGACTACCTCAAGAGATTTGTCACAGTGGAGAACGATTCTTCTGACTTTCTTTAGCCGACTAAATTTAACCTCAGCAAAGTTTTGCCTTAGATTTGCCTTAGAGCAAACAGGTAGTGAGTTTGAAGCGTGGATCAGATGCCTTCAGTCATCTGTTAAAGCAGGCCTTCCTCACTGTAAAACAAAGAATTTTGGTTAATACCGTACCATACTATACCATACCATACCATACCAACTTTATTTATAAAGCACTTTAAAAACAACCTCAGCTGATCCAAAGTGCTGTACATTAAAACACAACATAACAATAAAAAATAAAAATAAAAACTCTTACAGTTTAAAAACAAACATACAATTTAAAACTAGATCCAGCTGTAGGTGAAAGCCAAGTAAAATAGATGGGTTTTAAGACGAGCTTTAAAAGTATAAGTGGACCTCACTTAATTCTCATCAACTTGTTGTTTGAATTCATCTTAAACAAGTGGTAGAAACTTTTGGGTAAAAAAATACTACTACTATATAAGTTAATTTATTTAAATTGAGTCCATGCAACAACTAAAATAAAATAAAAAAAGGGAATTATTTGAAAGTGGTGAGGATTTCGACTGGTAAAAAGTTTAACATTTTAACATGCCCAGACACTACGTCATTTCTACTGAAGCAAACCGAAAGGTTTTGAACAGCACAACTATGTCAAGTAATGACAGTCTAATTGGTATATTGTTGCTGTTGTATGCAGAAAAAAATAAAGAAATGTTGCTGACAATATTTTGGATGAGTTTAGGAATATTGTTTACCGTGGAAAAGTCTTGACCAAATACATTATTCACATATATCTTTTAATGTCAAGATATCTTTTCTTTATAGTTTATGTACAACTAAATGCATTAAAAACACATTTAAAAACTAAATTTATCAAGTTATTTTAGGATTGCAATCACACAATGTAACGTCACTGTGTTTTATATGCTGCACTAATTGAATCTTTTGAGAAAATTGGTTTGCACAAATTTAAGTAAATACAATCTATTTTTCTGCTTATCTAGCAATTTGCCAGTTAGTTCCCCAGACTGAGCTTGTGGACAATGTCTTGATTCAGTCCAATCTTTCATTCTGCATCTCGTGTACTCCAATATTCTGCTACATGCAGTATCTGGTTTCTCTTACTTTAATCCGCCCAACTTGCACCTGATTGGTATGTTAGCTTTTTAACGCCCGCCCTGTGAGGCGGTGCTTCATGATCTCCCTCATGGTTGTTTTAGACACCAGTAGCCAGCTCATGGAGCTTCTACCTTAAACTGTCCTAAAACTCCATATCTTGAAAATATGAATAAATACACGCAATTTCATTAATTCTTTGATCCAACAGTGATAGAAGTTTGGTAATAATACAAATATTTCATCACATTGGCCCCACATTCCCTCCTAATTCAGTGATTGTGGTTCATTCATTTCAGTTTTTATGCTTTTATGCTAAAAATTTAAAACTGATAATAAATATTCTTTGGGTGAGGGGTGAAGCCTGCGGAACCAACATGCACATTTGTTACCTACCTTTTTTTTTGTTTCTTTCTTTCTGAGACTAGGCCTGCCACAAAATTAATAACCTCACTGACTGAACTATAAATTTAAAAAATCATTCAGTTAATGATTCAGTTACTTAGAATCAGCACAACGTTGATTCTTTCAAAACAGTCATCACTGCTGAATTTGTGGTGTTGGCATCACTTTATTACAAATGATAATAAATATATTGACATGTAGACAAATAATTTGTACAATATAAATAAAATAGAGCTTGATCCACTATCCCTGGAGGCAACTGAAGCTCCATAAAATCTCATGGTAAAAGTCACATTATGGCAGAATCAGAGCGCATCATGCTAAACCGATCCTCTGCACAAAATCATTCTCTTTTTTATGTTAAAGTTTTAAGAAGAAAGAATAACAGGGACCACGACCGGTAAAATTGTTGCTTTATAAGTCACGACAGTTAGAGGTGTACATTTTATCTTTAGAGTTTTATGTACCATGCTAATAAGCTACATTATTGTTGGTGAATAACATCACAGTGGAAGCAAATCCTAATCAACAATCACTACTGGATCTGCTTCTGTCTTCTTCTGCTTTTGCAGCCCCTGAATAAACAGGAACAACTGATGTTTGTTCATTCTGTAGGACACAATTTCACTGTAACAAAAAAAACCCAAAAAAATAAATTTTGTTTCTTTTACATTGTTGTTTTTTTAGCACATGAAAACGATAGCATACTTAATAAATTAAAAGTTATTCATTTATAATATATTTGTTTAGACCCAAAAGGAAAGTTATTAGTTATACTGTACAATTCAGAGGGGAAAATGTCCTTTTAATGAAATCCAATTTTTAAAAAAGTTTTGGCCAACCTTAAAGGCTCTTCAGCTCGTGGAGTTGTTTCTGTGAAGTTAGCGTTCGTGAAGGGAAACTTGCTCTTGTAAGTTAATAATTGCCATTGACACATTTTCTCACACACATTAATATAGTTGGCCTTCAAAGAAATTACTAAAGACAGAATTTATAACATTTGATGTGATTATTTAATTGTTTGGGGGCATTTTTGAATAAAGAGCTCAATGTTTTATTTGATAGAAATATTCTTATCATTTTTATATTGAAATTGATGAACAGACACTTTTGCAGTGTTTTATTTAACAATATATTTACATAATTCCATAATTTAATGTACATTTAACATTTCAAGACAACAAATAATTTTCCTGTATTTATTTTTTATACGTTATTTAAAAATGACTTGATTTATAGATCAGCCATTGTCAAACATTAACTACATATTTTTCTTACTATTTTTCGAAGATAATATTTATTACAGTATGTCAACTCTGCTATTGACAGCAGAGTGAAAATAATTCTAACAGAGTAATTAATTTTGATTTCATTACATAAGCTACATTAATAAATTAATACTTCAGATTGAGATATTTAAAAATACGCAAAAAGTGAAAGTATAGAACATTTATTTCTTATACTGGGATCACTGGTCACAGGCTTCAGTCTGCTGGTCCCACTGGGACTCAGTGACTCTGAGACATCCTGGTTCACAGGCTGAAGCCAAGGATAAAAGAGAAATAATCCAAAAATAGAAAATATGTACGATATATGTTTCTTTCACATTCAAAAGGACATTTTCAGCTTGTTGGGCTCTGACCATATTTAGCATCTTCATAGCTAAATACCAACATGGTGAAGCTGAGCTGGAAACAAACTGAAGACCAGCAGCTCCAGCTCTGATCCTGACTGATCTTTCCTCACTAAATCCTCTGGTTTTTAATTAACTTCTCCTCTAACAGCCGTTTCTCATCAACTCTCTCTTATTAGAACACAGTACGAAAACATTAGCTGCTATGCTAACAATCAGCGGTTATTTCGGCATGGCATGACCAGCAGGTGATTGACATGATTGCAGATGTGGATAGTCTATGGGGGAGCAAGATGACAGAGTGGGAGGAGAGACAGCTGGAAATTATGTGATCGAAGAACTTGTTGAGATAAAAAACAAAAGAAGTGTTCAGATTTCGGAAGTTCTTTATTTTTCTTCATCTGGCTGGCAACAGCAATAAATGACATGGACCGGTGGAGAGAACTTTGCCCGTACTGCCTGTTGTTTTTAATTCAAGTAAATGGCCTAGCTGCAATCAGTGTATTCAGACAGGGCTTATAAACAAAACTTTAAGAATCATCGCAGCATGGGGGGACTGATGTTTACAGCAACCATCAAATTTTACAAAGTGGCAACAACAAGCATGACTATAAACACCATCATCTGACTCCATCATGGCTAATTAAATGTATTAAGCACATGTCCAGTTGAACCTGATAGGCTTCAAGAGGCTAATTTAGCTAGCTTCCAATGTATTTTTTTCCGACAAAAAAAAAGGGTAACACTTTATTTGAAGGAGTGTGCATAAGATAGACGTAACACTGTCATAAACATGACATAACACCTGTCATGAACATGAACAAATCCTTATTAAGGTCTATGACAGTTGTCATAAAGTGTAATTCAGTAAATACTGACACTTTTAATGCAAAGTTTCTTTATAAATTGTATTAAAAGTCCATTAATAGTGCTAACTTTGCATGATTTTGTAAACAATGACAATTTAATGCAACATTGGCACTATTAATGGATTTTAATGAAATTTTTAGAGTAACTTTGCATTAAAAGTGTCATTATTTACCGAATGACACTTTATGACAACATTCATAGACATTCATAAAGACTCATTAGTGTTTATAACAAGTGTTATGTCATGTTTATGACAGTGTTATGTCAGTATGCACACCCCTTCAAATAGTGTTACCAAAAAAAGTTACAAACTTGACTAAATGTCTTCAACCATTCGTGGCACAACCCTACTACCATTAAGTCCTAAAACTGCCATCAACAATTTTATTACGTAACTCTTTGGAGTTATTTTTTTTTTGTTTTAGGACAGATTCAGGTTTGTGCTCACCGAGGTGTTGTATGCGATGATGTCAGCTTTATCTTCTTTGATTTTTGTGGGCTCTGTCCTTATGTTTATTATTTTTAATCAAAAATATTGATACGTTTACCGAACCATTTGGCATGCAATCACAAAAGAAAATCCATCCTCATTTTTCTTAAATTTATTTGGAGTAAATCATCATACTCAAAAATCGAAGGTTAATTATTAATAAAGCTTTTAAATCAAGCTAACAACAACAAAAACCCTCCGGTTTTACACTTTACCGAGTTATTTTTAGACACTGAATTAAAGTCTTATGACTGATACATCTGGCATTTATTTGTAGTAAATTCATGATATTCCACTCAAACTAGTTGTAAGTAAATTGTAAATAAAGTTGCTTTTAAAAAAGCTTTAGAAAAGTTCTATGAGCAATAAACTGCTGTGATCAGCCATACGAATGGTAGATAACAACCTACTGAGCGTACCAGGAGGCAAAGGAGGGACTGCCTGAAATCATTCAATGGGGCTGACAAGTACTAACTGCCTATACAGCATCCGAAGCAGGTTGCAATAAATAGTAAAACACCAAAGCTAAAGTGACATGTTTTTGTTTTGTTAGCTTTGATGAAATGGGCTATACAAATAAACTGGACTTGGCTTTTTCTCAGGACACTGACACAATATGGAGATGTTCAATTAAAGATGTGCCATTCAAAATGTAGATAGTGTTGATATGTGATTGAAATTTTCTTGCTGTTATTTTCTTGCTTTCACTACTATTAAAGATTTATTCATCAGGTATGAAAAGACAGAGCAGGTTCAGTGGAGCGGCAAGAACTGGGTGTATTTTCCTGTTCTTCACATGTAGGAACAGATCTTAACTCTTCCCATTTTTTGTGTCTTCAGGTATTAAAGCCTGTGGTTAGTCCTGAAGTGAACCATGGATTGGGCAACAGGAGACTCATTAACTTTTCTCTGTCAGGTAGACTGCTAATGTTGTTTAATACCTGTTTTTTTTCTCAACACAACATCCTCATCAGGACTCTTCAGCATGTATATTTTTGAACAGTTGAAAATGTGAAAAGGGTTTCCCAAAATGTGTGGACATATGTTTGGACATGTGTGTGGTTACATACACTGTAAAGACAGTGTATGTCTTTACATACATACATACATACATACACATACATACATACACTGTAAAGACAGTGTATGTAACTACATACACCGTCTCTGGTAAAAGTGGTTGCCAGAATTTTACTGTAGTAAACATGGCCATAGTGTATCAGACATTACAGAATATTTGTGCAAAACATTAGTTGTATAAATACTTTTCTTAGGAACTATACAGTCTAAATTCTTGTGTGTGACCCAGCTGTGTTTTCTACAACATAAATACTTAACAGAAATCTTAAATTGAACTCTTCAGCAGAATCACACTAATACCTTATTGAAACCATATTATGTGTTCCTTTTTAGATTGCAGGTTAGCTCATACCAGTAAGTTCATAAGAGCCTAGTCGGCTGGTTTCTGGTCAGTTTATGGCTGAACACAGTCTGATCCTTCTTTTTTATTATATTATTATATCAAGAGATTGCCCCTCTTTGTTTCTCTGTCTGTCTGTGTCCAATGTGTCAGATGTCCAGGCTGTTGGACTGAAGAAAGGAATGTTTTTTAATCCGGACCCGTATCTGAAACTCTCCATCCAGCCTGGGAAGCACAGTATATTCCCCTTATTACCACACCACGGCCAGGAAAAACGCTCTAAAGTGGTGTGCAACACAGTCAACCCACAGTGGAGCTCAGAGGTTTGCACACACATGCACACGCACTCATCTCTGACAGTGCTTAACATATATGTAAATCAAAGGTGTTGAAATAGTAACTTTTTAAAAATTTGATGACTATGCCAACCAATGGCTGACTGGGACAAGGATTAAATCAATCAAACAATCGATCAATCAATCAATCTGTTGCACACTAAATGATTAGTGAGTGTGTTTTTCGTAGGATCTTTTACTGTTGAACACTGTTAAGAAACAAGAGCGACAGTGGGCGCCTCTGCTGACCAGCCGTTACTGCGCTAAACTTACCATTGGCTCTCCTCACAAACAAGTATTTACAATATAAGTCAAAGAATTTTTCACTCAAAACTTCCACACATATATCTGGCCACTCCACTCTTGCTCACTTCTCCCACAGGAGACTGTCAACACAAATAGCAGTGCTAATTGACATTTACCTGTTAAGAAACAAGAGCGACAGTGAGCGCCTCTGCTGACCAGCTGTTAAACCACTGACTCAGCACTCCTGGCTCGCTGAGTTATGAGCTCACTGTGCTCTATGTGCACACTAGTGACGAACAGCTGCAACTACAGTTCAACGCATCTCCAAGCCTGAGCAGAAGTGCAGCTTAAGAGCACAGTCAACATAAGAAAAAGAAAGTCTTTAAACAAAGTAAGAAACGGGAAGGGGTTGCAATCATCACTAATGTCCACTCTGTCACACTTCAATCAATCAATCAATAAATCAATCCATCAAGTTTATTTGTACAGGACATTTCAGCAGCAGCCCTGCGACAGACTGGCGACGTGTCCTGGGCGAGAGGCAGGGCACACCCTGAACTTTAGCTGGAAATAGGCAACCCTCCCGACTCCACTAAGGGACAAGGGTGTAAGACAATGGATGGATGGATTTCAGCATCACGGCAGTTCAAAGTGTTTTATATCATAAAAACGCAAAAATACATAGTCATAATAAACACCTTACTGTCTTCAGTTGAGAAAACCAGTAAACATTAAATTTTCATTAGTACCATCACCAAAATCATAAATATACATCAAATAGGTTGGTGAATGTTTTACTTATTAAGATCCAAAAGCAACTCCTACAGAGTGGAATTCAACTCTGTGCGTTCACACTGCAACCTGAAGTGACCCAATTCCGATTTTTTTTGGCAATTCCGATTTTTTTGCCGGGGCCGTTCACACTGCCAGTAATTGCAACATGTATGCGTTCTGCAGGGTAAACGGCCAAACGACCTGAAAGTGTCCCGCATGCACAGTAGAGGGCGCAATAGCGTCAGCGTTCTCAGTGTTCTGCCAACCGCCATAAAAAGAAGAGCTCAGTGTTTGCGAAAGTAAACATGGAAGCTAACGGCATGCATATGAAGTTGTTGTCCAACCGGAGCAGCATATTAACAACTTAATCCTAATTATAGTCCGTCATGGTTGTTCTTCCCACTTGCATGTATCAGGACGCAGAATAGTGAGATATGTTGAGAATCAGTGACGTTCAGGTTGGATGAATGCGACCTAGACGTTATGGCCGCATTTGAATCGGATACGTATCGGATATGGGTCACATTCAAAAAAGAATCCGACCTGTGCTGTTCACACTGCCATGTAAAGATCAAATACAGGTCACATTATGTCAAAAAAATTGGAATTGGGTCACTTCAGGCTGCAGTGTGAACGCACCCTTTGAAAGAGTCCACTCTGGATGGTGTAGAAATTACACTTTAGAACGTGTTATTTGTGATATAGTTGAATCAACACTCACAGTAGTTGAAATTAAACACACATCAGTATTGACAGTGTATTTTGTCAAAAATTAATACTGTGAACATGTTAATCTAACACATAAGTGTAAAGTATATATCCATCCATCCATCCATCCATCCATCCATCCATCCATTTTCTTCCGCTTATCCGGGGTCGGGTCGCGGGGGCAGCAGCTTCAGAAGGGAGGCCCAGACTTCCCTCCCCAGCCACTTCTTCCAGCTCCTCCAGGAACCCCAAGGCGTTCCCAGGCCAGCCGAGAGACATAGTCCCTCCAGCGTGTCCTGGGTCTCAACTTCAAGCTCTGCATTAAGTAATTTACCAAACATGAGCCATAAAAAACATTGAGGCAAAAAGTCTAAATGTTTTCTTTTCCTGCCCTGTCATTCAGCCACAAACATTTAATTTTAACTAAAATATCTACAGATATGCGTTTCTGTCTCTGCCTCCCTCTGACTCTCTGCAGCCTGATGTTCCTGGCTGCATTCTCATTCTGTATGATAAAAACATACTTTTTATATTTAGTTCACATTCTGACACTGTACATTACTGTAGTGCCTGTTGTAAATCTGCGGATTTACAACAGACCGTTCACACTGTGTCTGTAGTATCTAAATGTCTGTAGTGTCTAAATCCATGGATTGGTTTTATTTTTCCTGTGTCCAGACAAAGGGATAATCAGTAGTCTAGCATCATGACCTGTTGTCCACTTCTCTTCCTAACATGGCGCCTCCTTACCCTGAATCTGATATGAGGAACCACAGAGCTCTGTTAGGTTAAAGCTCATCTTCTGAAGTTCCAGGTTCCAGAGGAATCACCTCAAACCAGATATTGGACTGGATTTTATTTCAATGTCATTTGTGAATGTTAGAGCCTCATTTTCAACAGTGGTGCTATAGAGGTTGAAAAAGGTTATTATTTTGGAGAAAATCTCATCAACATCAATATTTCCACTAAATAAGAGGCAAAAAAAGTGTTTAATAAAGGAAAAGTCTCTTAGACTCTGAGCCCGACAGCACCAAACTATATTTTTTTATATTAGACAATTAATTTAATTTCACATAATTACCACGGTAGAAGCCATTTGTTTGTTAAACACTTAATGAAACATATTTACCGTTGATGTTTGTTGTGAATGACTTATAGGCCTACTCACAAAGAACGAGGTAATTAGTCCAAGTTTGTCATTTATTGAATGTTCAGAAACTACAATGACTGTGAAGTGCCATGAGAAAGGTAAACCTGGTAAAAAAACATACTTTTACAAATAGGTACGTTGGAATAAAGACGAATTAAGAGTAATTAAAATTGTAGTTTATTATCAATAGCAGGAAATCAAAAATAAAAATTATGTGTAATTTAAATACATTATTATATTAATAGTATATTTAAAATATATTTGAAGTATATTTAATATAATTTTGAGACATACTTATATAATTATTATATAATTAACACTCAACATTTAATTATATCAAAATTTAATAATATAGCTCTGAAATATGAAATTTAAAAAGTATACTTTATAGGGATGTGCCGATCAGGTTTTTTCCTGCCGATACCGATACCGATCACCCCTGAGGGCCGATCGCCGATTCCGATTCCGATCCCCGATACCAATCACATAATTATTATTTATTTATTTTTTATCATAAACCCTACTGTTACATTATGTGGAAAAAAGGAACCATAAATTCACCTTAATTTAGACAAAAATTTGTTTTTAATAACTTTTCCAAGAAGAAAACTAAACAAAACCGGCATTGTGCAAATTGAATTGCTATCAATAATACTATCTTTAACAGACTGATGACATCTGAAGGCTGTGAAGAGGCTAAATAATGCAAAGAGCCAAAATAAAACCTCTCAACATTGACAAAAATTCAAGTATAAAACTTAACATTCAAAGGCAAAAACAGGATCCATTACAATAAACAATCCAGAGTTACTGAATGAAA
>CAEGAF010018013.1:0-27436 GCA_903067075.1 Micropoecilia bifurca
GGGGGGGGGGCGGGGGGGGGGGGGGGTGGGGTGGGGGGGGGCGGGGCGGGGGGGGGTGCGGCGGGGCGAGGAGAGGAGAGGAGAGGAGAGGAGAGGAGGCGGAGGAAGAGGAGCAGGACAGAGCTAATAAACTGAAGGGTTTAAATGTGAGGAGCGATTTAGGGAGAAGTGTGTGACATTTATTGCATGTAAAATGGATGTCAGTCATTATAGCCTCAAGTGAACTCTTCTTTATTCACTGTTCAAGTGGACAGGATGAACAGAATTATCTCTGAAGTGAAAGTGCATGAAGTGTGACATTAATCAATGCAGTTATCATTCAGCAAAGGCGGTAAATAAGGCGTTTTGGATGAGAGGTGAAATTAGGAGTTCATGCTGATTTTAGGCGTTTGTGCTTCACTCATGGAATTTGGGTAAAACTGAAATTAAAAATTAATTTCAAGCTTAAATAAAAAAAACTGCAACTTCTGTTATATTTCTGTTCCTTTAAATCACAAAGATTTACATGTTTTTGCTTCTTTCTCCCAATATTGGGTTACATTTGAGAATTTGTGCTTTTTTAAAGGACTACATTTTTTTGTAAAATTTCTGAGATGAACCTCAGAAATAAAAAAGTAAAAACATACAAGTTTCAGTTTTTTAAAATATCTTTAGATTTCTTATATTAATATCAGAATTTTATATTTTTTCTAGCAATTTTTTGACTTCTCAAGATTAGAAATTTTAGAAAATGTAGAAAATAGAAAAAAATGAGATTAGTTTCAAAATTTCCAAAATTTTTGCCAGATATTTACTCCTTTTTTTTCTTTCTGCATTGCCCATAATAAACTGCTGCACTTTTTTTGGCATTAATACATTCAAAAAATAAAAATTCAATTCACTTTTTTTCTCTTAACCTGTTTATGTTTTTCTTGTGTGTCTATTTTTCTATCCTTCACAAATAAAAACTAATCTATAAAATCTGCCGAGTCTTTCAGGAACATTTCATCCTAATGCATTTACTCCTGAGTTTGTCCCTTTAAATCACAGCTGACCTGTTAGAGCAACATAAGATTAACTGTTAATACCTCACATATGCAAAAGAGAGAAATTAACTACTGGAGCTCAATTCCAATTACGCAGACTGGATTCATCAGGCTCTGCTGGTGTAAACACTTCATTGATTAACTTCAGTCAGAATATAGATCCTGGCATTGAAACCAGTTTATTTCAGCCACATGATTAAAGTGAGCAGTGATGCCGAGTAGCAGGCGGACGCTGCCTCTCGTGTCGGTGCAGAGTCAGTCTGTGGCACCAAAACTTGATTTCTGCTCCTAGACATCTGAGGGCAAAAGCCTGAAAGCTCCAGCTGTCACATTTAACTGGCCAGAGAAGGTACCACTGCTTGTAACAGACTGAAATATATTAAATTTAATCAGCTGGATAATCAAACGGTGGCAGCATGAAGCATCACCCTGAGTTAAAGAAACCAAACTGCTCTAGGAAATCTAAAGGGTGGAGAGAAAATTGACATTGGAAAATACAAACCTACTGAGAAACTCCCCAAAGAACACAAACCCATAACGGCGACAACCTGGGATGACATTACACTGAACTCTGCAGACGGCTGCAGTGTGATATGCAGGACTTTTTGGGCCAATTAAGCTGCTTTTCCTTTTGATTGGCCTGCAGGAGTAAAAGACTGAAGCACATTTAAGCATAAAAGTGTGTGGAGGAAAACCCACCTGGTTGTAACTTCAGAAAAGATTTGATAGTTTCACAAGTATCACACCTGAAGTGGAAACTGGAAGGCCGTAGTTTAAAGGACAAAACATTATCCAGATGTGGTGGTTTTATTAGTGAAAGTTTCCTGATTCAGACTGAAAAGAAGTGAGATCCTGAGTGGGTGCAGACAGAGCCCAGAGGAACACCAAGGGGAGGAGGGCTGGAGATATCAGTGACAAACCCACCGTTAGCCGAGGCTCAACTGACAGAGTCCAACATTAAAACTGTAACAGACAAAGACTGAACAAAGATAAGCATCACATCTGGAGCTTTAAGACAAATTAACTTTACATTTTAGCCTGATGGTGAACTTACAGTATCTCACAGGCTGAACCAAACTCTGCACTTTGACACCAGAAGAAACTATTTATTTGGTTCCCATGGGCTCGATTTGTTCGAAGTGCTTTACATGAAGTAAAGAGAATACAAACAAAGCAACAAAACCAAAAGAAAGACAAAAAGTAAAGGGGACAACAAAAAAAGCTAAATGTTTCATTCTTATCCTGGTTTGCTAAATACTCGATAATACCTATAATAAAAATAATAAAATAATAATAATAATAATGGTGTTGAAACCTCAGCACAAATAGATAAATGGATAAACAGACATCATCGTTCACAACTTCTCCTTCTGTTCGCTGATCGGCCCCAATGAGATCCTGAGAAATTGAAGCTCAATGGGGGAAATTCCAGACGGGACACTGAAGGGAGATGAGAATCAAACAGGAAGCCACAGGCCCAGCCGTTCCTACGGTTTAAAGTCCTTTAGAATGAGACGCCAAAGAAACAGCTGCACAGACTGGAGCTTTTCTATCTATATAATTCATGGAGTTTTGACACTTCTGGACTTAGTGATGATGTCTTACTTCAGTTCACGCCGAGCATCAAACCCAGCAGGAAAGGCGATGCAGGTGCCTCTGAAAGCTGGTGACAGATCTCTGGTCTTTTTGAGACGCTGCTGATCTGCTGGGGTTTCCACACTCTATGAGGTTCAAAGATGTGAAAAAGAGAAACTGTCCGCTCAGCAGCAGCTACATGGACAGAATCAGTTAATGATGTCTGAGGAGAATCAGCAGATCAGTTTGACATAAAAACATCAGCAGTAGCTCAAACAACCTCAACCAAAGTATGAAGGGTCACATCTCTCAATCTATCAAACAGCTGCAGCTGATCCAGAGGCTGCTGCTGCTGTTCTGACTTAAACCAGGACGATAGAGACATAACACCAGTTTTAAAGTCCCTCCACTGGCTCGACTTTAAAATACTGTTGTTAGTTTATGAATCACTTAACGGTTTAGCACCACAATACATTAAAGATCTGTTATTGTTGTACCAACCGTCTAGAACCCTCAGATCTTCAGGTTCTGGTTCTGCTCTGCATCCCCAGAACCAGAACCAAATGAAAAGAAGCAGCATTCAGCTTCTACGCACCACAGATTTGGAACAAACTTCCAGAAAACTGTTAAACAGCTGAAACACTGAGTGCCTTTAGATCTCAAATTAAAACCCACCTGGTAACAGTTGCTTATTTTTAATGTTTTTATCTTTACTTTTTATTTCTTTTGATTTCTCTTTCTCACTGTTTCCTTTTTAATGCTTTCTTAAAATTTCTTTCCCTCTCTCACTGTTTATTCTCTGTCACATACTGTTTTTATTTTAATTATGTAAAGCACTTTGAAATGCCTTGCTGCTGAAATGTGCTATACAAATAAAATTTGATTGATTGATCTCTGAACAAACATTAAGCGACGAAGGAGACGAGTCGCATCGGGTGAAACTTATAAACTCCACACTCTAAAAAGTGTTTTTTGGGCTTAACATTAATTTAACTTTATTCTTTTGCTTTTGCTATGGCAACTTACATTTTTGTGTTCATTTAACTCAAAACTTACACTAAATAGTTGAACCAACTTAATTGAATTACTTTGATAGGTAACAAGCAATTCAATTAAGTTTATCCAACTTAATTTATCAAGTTTAACCAATTCAATATATCCTAATCATCCAACTTATCATCCATAAAGTTAATTGAATTGCTTTTTACCCATAGAAGCAATTCAATTAAGTTGGTTCAACTTTTTCTTTTTGGAGTGCAGGGATACCAAAACGCAGTTACAGACCATGTTCACCATGACAACAAGCTCAAACCAAAAATGGTTTCTTGAATGTACCTCAGTGGGTCTCAATGTGATGGAGCTGAAATACGGAGGATCCGGATGGACCTGCAGATAGATCAGCCACAACTTATGGATGGAAGTGTGTGATATTCCACAACACCTCACTGGATCCATGACAAGAAGATTTAAGGCAGAACCAGCAGCGAATCCCTAATGAAGTTTGATTCTGTGTAACTTTAGACATAAAACGTGAACCTGCACATTGTTTTTGAGCATCAGATTGTGTCTATATTAGACTGTAGAATAAATCAAATCCAGTTAAGTGTTTTAAAGGTAATGTTTCCAACATTTTCACCTTTAAGCAGCTTTTATTAAAAGGTTCATCTTAGCTTAAGAACACATAAATTAGAAATTTGAGGAATATTTTCTCCCTGCACAGCGGAAATGTGGATGATTTGGGGTTTATGGAGTTTTAAATCATAATGTTGGACCTTCAGTTTTTCTACATTGAGGTGATAAAAGTCGCTGCATAACAACATCAGGCTTAAATCACGTAGCTGGAATCTTTAAAATCTGAGTTTGTTGAGTAATAAAACATTCAAATGTCCACCAATAACAAGTTTTACATTATTTTCCATGAAACTGTGAATGGTCTTATTTTTCTTTCCTTCTGTTTGTCTTGGTTGTTTAACAGTTAACAAGTTTTCAGCTTTCAGGCAGGTTGTGTTAATAATACAAATCATGCCAAAATCTATTTTGATGCTAAGCTGTTCTGCCAAACACTTGGAAAACTCTCAAACAAAAAGAAAAGAGAGAGAGAGATTAGTTTTACCCTGATTTTCTTTCTGCTTTGTGTTGGTGTATCAATATTCACATGGTAATATGAGAATTTGACTCACAATGAGAAAGAATCACACGTTTCCCAGATTTCTAACATCTGACTGAAGCTGCGGCGACCAATAAGAAGTGGATGAGAGCCAGAGGCTGAGAGGTAGCAGGCGGTGCAGACGCCACATAAGCCTGGGAGTAAACACTCAGCATTCTGCTACTATACGCTTCTTTTTTTTTTTCAATACTTACTCTATCAGCATCGCAAATAAGAGCTGTGACCCCTGGTGACCTGGCCCTTCACACAGATAAGCACTGCAAACACAGTGTGAAGTGGTTCAGGCAGCCATGGTCACACACAACGGCGCAGGCTAAGCCAGCTGTCCCTCCACTCCGACAGACGGAGTGTGTGTGTGTGTGTGTGTGTGTGTGTGTGAGGGAACAGAAAGTAGATGAGTCTCTCCAGGAGTTAAGTGTCGTTCGGGTTGTGTGTTCACGCTCGCCTGCACACACGCGTGTCACTTCCTATTTGTTGCTGGGACGTGTTTTTTTTGTCTCACCTCTATCACTCCTGCTACACTGACAGAGACATCAGTCTCTGCGCTTCAGAGCCACAGGAGGAACAAGGTAAACAAAACCCTGCAAGAGCAGCAGCCGTGTTTCTCTTTCATGGTCGGGAAAGAAAGACAAACCTGAATTTATTGATAGACTGGCTGGAACTGCCGTTTGGTT
This sequence comes from Micropoecilia bifurca, assembly GCA_903067075.1. Taxonomy (NCBI): domain Eukaryota; kingdom Metazoa; phylum Chordata; class Actinopteri; order Cyprinodontiformes; family Poeciliidae; genus Micropoecilia; species Micropoecilia bifurca. The sequence goes on from CAEGAF010018013.1 coordinate 5,442, forward strand.
GGCCTCGTAAGCTTAAGTTATTATTATGAGTCACGGATGTGACGGCGTATGTTTTACTTTGACACCTTATTGTGAGGATTGAAGACTTTCTGTCATTCTGGCTAACTGCTAACAAAGCCTCCACTCCACTTAAACTCTTCATGCAGCAGGATTTTGGGTTGAAAGTGAAATGGAGACAGAGAAATTACCGTGGCTCCGCCCACTTTGGTTGAGTTTTTCAGGTGTTCTGCTATCAGACGGTGTTAGCTACACTTTAAGAATTAATAATTATACATTTTGGTTTTTTAAGCACAGAAATAGGCTCTGATGGTGGGATGTTGATATTCTCCTCAAACCACTTCTTCATCTTTTGGTTGTTCCTGATGTTGGTGGATCATTAACTTCATGCAGGTGTGGAGATGCTCTGACATTAGCATGAAACAGTCACAGTTTGGTTCTTAGTAATGCTGCTCAAATAAATTAATCATTATTTATCTATTCCAAGTCAGAATGTTCACTTTCTGCTTCATAGATCCTCCCAGAAAGATGATTTTAGTGAAATATCAGTGAATCCTGTGGAAAATTCTAGTTTTATTTCAGATTAATTTACTTAAAAATGCTTTTTGAAAATCATGAAACTACAGTAAGTTACAACAACTATAAACGTGTTGCATATTATCGTTTACGAACAGAAATTTTGTGAAACAACGCCGGATGGTAAAAACATGATTCTTTTACCAAACACCTGTAGCTGCTGGTCAAATTAATCTGTTCACAAAATGAAACCTGGATATTTAAATATCATTCATTTAGTGGAGCGCGCCGCAGCAAAGGGAAAAATAAATCAGAAAAACTGCTGAAGAATGACTCAAAATCACTAGCACTCTTTTTTTTCTCGCTATCTTTGCTGGCTAACCTATGCGCAGACCCGTTGCCATAGCAACTGACTGACAACAGCTCCACTACTGTATCAGGAAATCACGCAAACGTTTCACACACAAAGAACAGAACATTCAGTCTGTTTCACTGTTAAGTTTTCAGGTTTAATGTTAATTTTGTGGTCATTAATAACTGATCGTCTGGTTGATCAGGTAATTTAAACATCTGATTATTGATGATGTATCAAAGTGTCAGTGGGTGGGTTGACTTGTTTTAACTAAATCAAAACACACAGAGTTCTGCAGCACATCTACAGGTGAAGGTTGTCAAAGTCAAGCTAGCATAGCAGACCTACTTCCCTCTCCATCACTGCTTTGTTTTGTAATTAAAAAAATTTCCTGACCTATGAAATCTGATCACCTGGTCGTCATTTTGATGACAATTAGCAAGCAAAGCTATCTGTTGTTACATAACAGGTAGACGGACATCATCATTATTTTTCTATTTATTTTTTACTTTGCTTAACAAAAACGTGATGTATTGGTAGAGGTCAGCTTTCTGTAAGATGCTTTTTCTTGTTTCTCCCAGCACATGATAATCTGCTGCACTTAACCAATTACACAACAACAAAGCTGCCAGGCCTGGTGCAGCCGGAGGCGTCCGGCTCGGTCACTTCTTCCAACAGAAGAAGTGGAAAGAAGACGGAACGAAATAAGGAAAAAGAAGAAAGAAATAAACCGAGACGGAGTTTGTTATCATCCATCTGCGGCTGGTATTTCAACCTCCCGCTGTCACTGTTCAGCAGCCATTGTGCTGTGTGGGACAATTCTTCTTTCTGCTCCTCAGAAACGATACAGACGTGAGCAGCCGTATTGTGAGAGAAAATGGAGTCAATTTCCATCTTTTCTCCCCACAAGCACAGCATTATGGAGGTCAGCTGCTTGAAAGCTGTGCAGGCTAAAAAAGAAAAGGAAAAAAACACAGTTCCGTGTTTATTTTCAGTATTTGTCACCAACTACTGTTAGATCTCCCACCATGTGCACAGCAAACAGAAGAAGCACCAAGTGTTCTGCTTAGAAAAGTTTCTCCAAATAAGCAACATTTTTTTCATTGCTGTGTGTTGAAAGTTTAAAAACTCCTCAGTGGTGAAGAGCTTTACTGTCCTGCTGTCAAAGTAAAACAAAGAAAGACAGAGGAGGTAAAAACTGTGAGTGCTTTTTATTTTTCTGGAGATTTGCCTGTAAATGACCAGAGACAAGCCATCCAGAAATCCCCTGAAGACGCCATCGGACAGATATGACATGTCTATTTATGCTCCGTCTGTAATAACTTCGTTGGCTCCCAGGGGATCCGAGCCGCGGTGAAAACGGCCTCCTGTCCGGCGTAACGATGGCTAATAGAGGCAGCAGCCAGGCCCGTTTATCAGATGTCATTTCCTGCTGCCGCTCCCTGTCCGCATCTTTATGAATTTCATCCCATGTTCCAGGGATTAGATGTGAAATAAGATGAAATGCTTGTTTTCCTCCTCTCCTCCCTCCTGCATTTCATCTCTCTTTTCCAAAGCGATGAAAACATCATAAAGACGGAACTATGTAACCATTCTCCTCACATCCAGACCAACACTGAGGTGTGACAGGAAGAGGTTCATGTCTGAATGCAGATGTCCCCCTTCAGTGGACTGGACACGCTGGAGGCCGTTACACTGTCAGATACCAAGTACAAAGTGCTGATAAGGATTAATCCCATCTGTGAATTGAGTGACTATCATTCCACCTCAGAAACAGTCAGGATGTGGAAACTGCTAAAGAAAAAACAGAGGTTGTACAAAATGAGGTGCATTTGCAATTTCTCATCAAGGAAATCGAAATCATGATGAGACTGTAGAAGCAACAAAGCAACATTTCAAGAATCCCATGAGATCTTATGGACTAACTGGATCTCAGCAGCTGGTTTCTTTCCAAATAACCAGACCGTCCCTCCAGTTTCTCGTCCGTCTCTTGGTTTTCTCTTCAGACGTCCTCAGCACAGCTGCCTCTGATGAGCGACTTTTAACTAGTTGCGTTTCCATTGACCAATTGGACAATTTGACATTTCAAAAATAAATCTGCGTAATGGGAACGCAGCAATTTTGAAAAAAACTCTCGTCTTTTGACAACAACTTGTGTCTCTAGGATGAGGTGTTTTTTCTGGCCGTACTGAAATTATTTTATTTCACAAAACTCCACTGGAAAGGCTTTTCGATGACGCAGCAACATTGACAGGAAGTAGTTGGAGGATGATGGCGCTGCATGTTTTTAACGACTCACCGCATGAACAAACTTATTCATGTCAGGTTTTAATTGCGTTTCTTATTTAATGGAAATGCAGCAATTAGCAGATTATCGACAGCGTTTCGCTCATTCGTAATGGAAATGCTGCTAATGTTGGAACGGTGGTATTTAAGCCACAGCTGTAAAATACATCCTAACAACATGATAACCAGGCTTTTCCAAAATGGCTCCCTGCAGCGACGTGGTGCAGCTCTCTGGAGATGCATCAGGATGCAGCTGTACACTCAACCATCAAACCACATGTACTGCTGCCAGAACGAGACCATTTTCTATGCACAACATGTTCCTTCTTGCTTTTAAATTCTTCATGACCAAACAGGTCCCCTAAATGCTGCCACTGCTGGAGAAAACCGCCACACTTTCACCTGGAAAGGCTTTAAACATCGCTGATGATCACAGAAGGTTATTTAAATAAAGCCGTATGTTTGAGGTTGTCCACACAGAAGGTCAGGTGTTTGAGTCAAAGTATTTCAACATGTTGAAAAATCCCCAAAGCTGCTGAGAACAATGAGGAATCCCCCCAGAATGGCAATGTGTGCAATAATTAAGGAGATAATTCAGTCTGGACAAAAGTGACAGGCTGCTTAATAAAGCCATTATATTAGCGCGTTGCTATGCTAGTTCCTATAATGTGACTTTGATGCTGCTTCCTCTCTCATTTGCTTCACTTTAATCACTCAGCAAAGACTCACAGACTTCATACCATCTAAAAGCTGCTGCTGCCCCACGCAGGGCGACATCAGTTAGGTTTGGACGAAGCTACAAGACGAGTTTAAAAAATTAATAAGGCTCTTTGTGTGCAATTAGTCTTCAGAAAGGGCTTTGATTGTGGCCTGAATGTAAAATGTTTTGATTCCATCAGAAAATCCTTGAGTTACTTTTCATTTGCAAAGTTCCAGCTGGGATTTATTTGGTATAAAATAAATGTTGATGTCAACATTTAATGCTGCCACCTAACCAACTCCTTCAAAATGTTCCAACTTCTACATTTATGACAAGATTGTTTTAATGTCTTCAGCTTTTATTTGTTTGCGTCATCTTTTCCATTTCCTGTTGTGTTTTTCTCCAGCTGATGTCTCCTGGGGAAGCAGAGGATGGAAGGAGATCATGAAAAGTTAAAGGTAATCAGAGATGTGCTTTGCATAACCAGACCTTCTGTGGAAGAGAGATAAGGTCTAGAAACGTTGCTCTAATGCGATCGATAGATTTCACACAGATTAACATTGTAGTCTTTAAATGGCTGACTGGGTGGGCTTTGTTCAATGCAGGCTGACACCGAGGGGGGAAACGCTGTCAAGAATGGGAAATCAATGGGAACCACGGACAAAAACGCCGGATATTTGTCAGAAGAAGATTCCTCTGCTCACCATCTGAGGGAGTTTTAAGGAGATCAATTTCTGTGCAGGTGTTGGAAAATGTGTAAAAAACAGAAAGATGGAACCAAAGGCTGAGATCAGATGAAGGATAGTACTAAATGATTATCTTTCATTGTTATTTTTTTGTATCTCTCTATTCTGGATCTTTTATTAGAAAGTTTAATTAAATTTTCCTTGATTTTTTCAGCAAAGTAACGACAAAAGTAATCTGAGCGAATTCTGCAGTAGAAAACACAAACAGTTTACTGCACCCATCATGAAACGTAACATCTTAAATATGATAAGGATAAGAAGGAAGTTTCATAAATCTCCCATCCAAAGCAAACAGAAGCAGCGATTCTGGAAAAACCTTCACCGATTCCAGGAAAGGCATCAGAGACCTTCCTCTGGCTCTGATTGGTTGTTTCTAAGCACATTTATTTTCGTAATTTTCATTTGAACAGTGTTATAATTAATGGGAAAGCGGCTAAACTTCATCGTTATCTCCTACACAGAATGAAGAGGTAGGTTTGATTTTTATGCTGACTTTTGCAGTCGGGTAACAAAATCAGCTTAAAAGAAACGGTAAGATGTTGGTGAAATGTGGCTGGTTGGCGTTCCAGCCTGGAGACCCATTTCCCTACAGAAGCCGGGCCCCTGCTTAGTGTCCCTGTTGATCTCAGGCCCCTGGGACTAATCTGCCTGGTCACAGGCCGAAGGGTCAGGATCCGATGGAAGCGCCTGGCTGGGATTGGCTCACATCCCTCTGCTTTCATTTGAAAACACCTTCCTCCATGTTGTCTCTCATTACTCTCCCAGCACAGGGGCCTCTGAGCTCCCTCTCTCCCCTGGTATCTGGGTTAAACTGAATGCTGCGCGCCTGGAGGGGCGGGTTCCTTCTGGAGCCATAACTCTACTCCTTTGGCCCCGGAATGGAGACATTCCTCTGGATGAGAGGCTGACCTGAGGCCTGGGGCTCAGGACCTGCGTGAACCTGGTTTAATTATATTAGCTGCAGTATTTTGACCCTATGGCCTTGGCTTTCAAAAGCACTTTAAGTCAGGACGGTTTTCATCACCACCTGATTTGCAAAGACCCCCTGGTGTTTTGCTGTGCTGCACTAAACCCCATCATCAAAACTATTTGTCTGACAAGGTCACGTCACATGAACTTGATGTGCCTCCATTTCTCATCTTTCCATCACAACCTCTTTTGTAAAGAGAGCCGTCTGAATGGCAGTGGCTTCAGGCCAGGGTTCCCTCTACAGAGCCGGGTGGTCGGGATTACGGGCCATTTTCTCCGTCATGATCCGAGTGTATCAGGCTGGTTGTTTCCCCTCTGGTCTCAGACTGTGTGTCACAATCCCAGCAGAACGCAGTTAGAAAAATACCTAAATAATTAAAAATCACTTGAAAGCATTAACGCGCGGCGTCTACCTTTGCAATGCTTCTTTGCTCTGTGCATTATCATCTCCCGGCGGAGAAGAGATTAAATTAGTGTTTTGTTCCACCTAATTGCTCAGCTCAACAAATTAACATGGCCTCTTTCAACCTGGTGTTTGTGAAATGCAATTCAAGCTGTTTGTTTCGTGTTTAAATAAACATATCTACATATGAAAAGATTAGTCAGCTCTATTAATATCAGCAAATGCTTTATCCGTCCTGGTTCTGTGTGGCTGACCGACACAAGTCCAGACCTGTGGTCCATTAAGGGCTCAAAGAAAGACAAGCTGGTCCTCCAGCTGCAAGGAGGGGAAGCCGTTTCAATCAACGCATGCATTTCTGTTCCTGTTAATTGCAAGAACAAATTAAGGAGATATACTGCGACCTGATAGCTGCCTCTGCAAAGAGTTTGTTTTTCGACAAACAGCCTTACGCAGCACAGTACCGTTAATAAATACCGAGCTTTCAGCGTCGCTGCAAGGAGGGAAAGCAGTTGGTTGTATTTATGGTTTCAGTGACGACAACGTAAAACATTAAACACTGGATGTAGATGTATTTTCATCGCTAAATCATGAAACACCTAAAATCTGGAGAGATTCAGGGTGAAAACGGAGGACGGAGGATCTTTTCTGCATTTTACTGCTGAAGTGAACATTAAACTGTAAATATAAAGACTGGCAAAGGGCTACGCACCCAGTTCAGAACCTAGACAGAACAATGTGACCTGAATCTAATTCGGTCAATCAGACCAGCGACCGAGATGTAAATTATTCGTTTTGTTATATCCATAACGGCCACCAGAGGGCGTCATGGGAATCACGGTTCCGTCGGTGGAACAGGAAGTTACGTGCCAATCGAAGGCTAAACCCCAAAAACATTCCTAAAAAACGTCTGAACCTATTAAGGAGGTTTATTAGTAACATAAAAAGGTGTCGCCGTCTGATCCCAGGGGTCACCTCAGGGTCACGATCACACTGAGGTGAGGTGAAAAACTGGGCTCCTTCTGTCGGCCATCTTGTCCTTTTCTACCCAGTGGAGGCGCAGAAAAAAAAAATCATAAAAAAATCACAATTCTGAGTCCTGGGAATTTTGAATCAATTCAAAATTCTCAAATTTGAAGTAGGTCTTTGCTGCTCCTCCACTCGCCCACTGTGTGGTTCTAATAATAATTTATGTTTTTAATTTAGGAAAAAGCCAGGCAGCTAAGCTAAGCTAATGCTGGTAATTTAAGCCACAGAATTTTATGCACAAACCTGTTTTTGTTTAATTATAAACCGATGGCATTAATACAGTATGGAAATGAAATGTTCTGTTTGTTTACACTCTTTTCTTCTTGTCTGTCAGATAATGAACTCAGTCTCTACATTCAAAACTAGTTTTGAACAGATAAACTGGTTTCTCAATCAAATTGTGATCTTAAAAATTGGATTCAAAAGACACTGAAAGATTTGCATGTCTGCTACCCAAAGAAAGAGCTAAAGTCACTGAACTTCCTTTCAGTCTGAGTTAAACTCCGTTACAGTGGCTCCTTGGAACCAAACCTGATTTTAGTTTTCGTTGGTAAGACGCTGACTGATCTGGGAAAGTGAGGCAGACGATGTGTCTCAACTCAGTTGAGTTTTTCTCCATCACTGATGGTGCGACGAATTGTTAATGTTGCTTTAATCTGTTGTGATTAATAAAGAAAAAGCAAACCTAGATTTACGCCTGGACCTGATATTTGGATCCTGGACGTGAGCAGCTTCCTCTGCAGAGGGACTGGGCTGAACCTTAGAGACAGGATGAGTTTAAAATGGAGCCACTGCTCTTCGTTTCAGTGACAGCAGCTCAAGTGGCTGAAGCATCTGATCAGGATGCCTCCCAGGCTCGTCCCCATGAAGCTCTTCCAAAAGGGAGACCCTGGGGCGGAACCAGATCAGACCGGAGAGACCGCATGCTTGTTCTAGTCTGGGAATCTCTGGGATCTCATGAATGACAGTCACTGGGGAAAGAGGAGACTGCCTGTTGCTCATGGATCTGCTAGTGCAGCTAGTGCTTTACGAGGTTGATGTGATTAATCTGGGTTTCCTTTACCACAAACAAAACTTTTGTTCATTCTTCACAAAATGCTTGTGAGCATCTCTGAGGTCATTTGGCTGAGATATTCCACCATCTTGGAAGAGACGAGGAGTTGATGTTAACTTTTTAATTTTATTCATATGACTTTTAGTAACAAAGTAATTTACCTCTGAAATAAAAAACAATCTTAGCGAAACCTGGTCTTGGCGTAAAACTTTCAATTTACAAAGTTACACAATGAAATACAAGATAACTATAAATCAAAATATGTATCTATATTTCTAGAAACAAGTACATGAAACTGAATCAGCCTCAAATAATTATAGTTTTGATTTAAAGACATACATTTAGTTAATTCCTGACACATTCAGTCAATCTCATGCTTGTTCAATGTAAAAATATGGATTGGATGATAATGACATACTTATTGGATTTTTGTTTAAAATGAAGTGCTGAACTTGTAAATCAGGGCAATGACTTTTTCTGTTTTGTCTGCACATGATTAGCTGTAATTACACTAAAATGAATCAATTTATCAACAAGTCATATCAGAACAGATTGAAAATGAATGTCTGCCACTTAATAGAAGTTATCCTATTAAAAACACTGTGAGGCAAGGCAGACATATTTTTACTGCTTTGACCAACATAGACAACATTTTGTCAGAACATGATGGGGGAACATTGAGTCTGACCTACAGAACCTCTGGTCGGGTCAACATGTCTGCAGCATCCTGTGAGTCACTGGGGAGTTTAGTGATGCACAACAACAACAACACCATGTGACACTGATGCAACAGTTTTATGAAAATGTACTACATGTAGCCAACATGGCATTGATTTGAATGAAGTCTGACATTCAGTGCAGGTCAGTATTAGAGATGTTAGCAAGCATTTTGTCCCCAAGTCTCTAAACTAATTTGTAAATCTCACTCTAAGCTGAGTGACTCATATTAAAATGATCAACAAGTCATATCAGAACAGACAGAAGATGCTGACGATGGCCTGCATGCTTTTGTGTTTACAGCTTGAATTTGACATGAGTCTACAACTCAAATCATCTCTGGGATTGTTGGCGAAAAATATGTTGGTCTCTTTTACAAACAATACCTCATAATAAATGTCAATATTGTAGAAAAGCACATTTATTCCAGTCGATTCAGTAAATTAAACATATCATTCAGGGTCTGTACACTAGACTGACATTTTCAAGCCGTTGTTTTCACTTAAAGCTGAAGAAAACATAACATTTATGATTAGAAAACAATCAGGCCAATAAGAAAATTATAAGAAAAATAGTAATTCAGAGATGTAGCCTTAATGGAGAACGTTTAACGCCTTCTTATAGGTTGATATTTTCTTATGATCTGACAAACAAGCCTCATTATTCTAATTCATTTAGGTAACAAATTACTGACTGTTTTATCAGAAGACAGTCGGTTAGCATCAAATTGTTGCATGTTTCCTTCAGAACATGACAGATTTGTTTCCCCCTCTATGCAATAAGAGATGAATGTAGATCAGGATGGCTGGAAGCAACGAGCTTTAAAAGCTGTGCAGGGTGTAAAGGTGTGCTGAAAACAAGAAGCACATTCACTCTGAACCTGCAGACCTTGCTGACTTCTGCACATCACTGTGTGATAAAGCGCAAGCTATATCCTGTTTATGGCACTTTGGAGCAACCCCCACCGCCACCCATTGTTGTTGGTCCATATACAAGCCGCCTCGTTGGAGGACTTCCAGTAAAAATGAGCTGGAGGGGGCGAATGTGCTGGAGACGGCATCAAGGCCAGAGAGACCCTGCATGTGTGAAGCAGAGAATTAGCAAGTAGGAACAGATTTGAGAGGATAAAGTGCACAGAGAGCAGCGGGGGGAGGGGCCGTGTGTGTTTGGAGTGTGATTAGATGTATGTGTTGCTCTCTCCTCCGATTCTTCTGAGATAAACATTCGCCTCGGACTGATCAGGGAGTTTATGATTTATTCACAAAGTCCTGCAGGCCGCCTGAGTCCCCCGGCAGCTGCAGGGCTCAGACATGAATGCAGAGATGGAAACAAACAGCTGACCGGCTCTTACTCACACAAGCAACCCAAGGACCATCAATTTATTTACTCACGGCGTTGTGCGGGAACGTCGCTGTCACATCACTTTGCCTGTCCTTGTGTTTGCGATGCAACAGTCGAGTAAAATCAGTTTTGACCAGCGGAAGCCAGACAAACAATTTGCAATCGGATTTGATTTACGGAGGCCACTGCCAGGAAGCCGACCGAAGGGATTTGTTTTACGATAAAAGTGACCAAGAACTGCAAGAGATGTAATTACTGTTCAGGGGGAAAAAATACGGACGATTATGCAAACACATTTCTGTGTGATGTTTCCATTTATTTAGCTGTATTTACGAGACACTGGTTTACAACCCGTTTTGTGCTAAAAGTGAAATTAATTCAGGTTATTGTAAGAAGTGATGCTTGTGGCCTGTGCTATGCAGACAGTCTAACTGTCCAGTTTACTCCTCTCTGTTTTCCTGAGTTCAGAGGATCTGCAGAGCAGCAGGAGACGATTACAAACACGCCTCTCTTTGTGTTTTGCATAGCGACTGGTTCTGCTGCAGCTGGCAGAAAATTAACCACCTGAATGTCTTTTTATCATCCTTGAAGTGAAAACAACTCTTGAGTTGCCAACAAGCTGAAACATGCAGAAATGTGATAGAAAAGACAAAACAACAATGCCATGGCAACCAAACGGGGAAGTAATGTGAAGAGAAACGTTAAGCTGCACCGCAGAGGGAATTGGAAAAGGTAACGCTGATTGGAAATTGAAATAAATTCACCTGTCAGCAGGTTTTAAAGCCAATCCAGGGCTTTTCTTTACAACTCCATACATTCAGCTCTGATCTTTAAGGTTATTTAAAGCTGCACTTTGCAGAGGTTTGATTTAAGTTTGAAAACCAAACCAAATCCTGGAGCCTCCACTTAATGTCACAGGCAGATTCTGTAACAGAGAATAAAACACTTTGTGTACATCTGAGTCGTTGCTTTATCCCGTCCTGCAGTGGCTGACAATGCATGAGTAACGGCTGGAGGAACTTTGATACCGGTAGCTATTCATCAACAGCATAAATCTAGATCCACTGTAACACCAATCCTGGAAACTGCTGAACACATCAATATCCCGTCTAAATGCTTCTCATGTCAAGATTAGGAAGTAAATCAGGAGCCGAGCTCTGATTTAAGAAGCGACGGCTCTCAGGAGTTTGGAGCCGCGCTGATGCTAATGTGAGTTTGTTTGGCATCTATTATTTATTTCGTTATTTGAAATTTTGCCAACTGATGAGTCAGTTTTACGAAGGTCTGATATGAAATTGTTAGGAAAGTAATCAAACTATTTCAAAATGTTTGATTTTGTTCTCAAATATTCTATTTTATTCCACCAAACTCAGTCATGATGTTTATGACTTTTGTTTCCATTTTCTGCTTCCACAGAGTCCAGAAAACACCCTGACATGACTCAGTTCACCAGCACACACACACACACACACACACACACACACACACACACACACACACACACACACACACACACACACACACNCACACACAAACACACACACACACACACACACACACACACACACACACACACATACACACTCACACACACCTGTACCTTTGGAGCGACCAGCCAACCTAACAGTCATGTCATTAGACGGTTACAGAGCCAACAGAGCCAACAAATACATGAGAAGAACAGAAAACTCCAAGGATTTGGCTTCTTTGTAGTTAGATTAAAAAAATCAGTTCTATATAGCAGCATCCAAGTAATACCTGAATGTAAATACCTTCCTATACGTTGTTATTCTGTACCTGATTTGTGCTGTTGCAGTTAAACACTGAATTAATGGAGGATAATTATAATCCTTTTGTTTTCCATTTATTTTGTAAGTCAGAATTTGCCATTTTTAAATGGAAAAGATCATCTGAAGATCCAGTAACGATAATAAGTTGAAGGATTTGGACACCGACTGCTGCATCCCAGGTGCACAAAGGATCGTAATCACAGATCCTTCCTACCAGCAGCGGCTCTGACCAGGAATGTTCCCAATAAACTCACTCAATCATTTTAAATCGCTTCCTAAAACTTAAAACTTTTAATTGAGGCCTGAAACTGTAACTTTTCTGTTGTGACTTTTTATTTTTATTCTTCTTTTAATCAATTTATTTCATTGTGTTTTCATTTTGGACAGAACGTTGATGCAATTTTAACCTGTTTTTAATGTCAGGGTGACATTTACAACATTGCTGGTATTTGCAGTTTTCACAAAATGTTCCTGTAAATATTCCAATTATTTTCTCTGCACAAACATGTTGTACATTTTTAATAATCCCTCTCAGTTCCACATCTGGAACTTTCTGCTGGTAAACTCAGGACAGAAAAGGATATTTGACTATTTTCTAATATTAAATTAGATCAAATCCAGGTTGCTTTCAGTAGTTTGTGTCACAGGTAGAGGTCAGTTTGGTCACAGTTCTTTATTTGACTGGACCCAGGTGATGAAATGCTTTGACATTTATTTTATTTGACTTATTAATAGTTGGGTAAAAGTTAAAAGACAAAACAAAGAAAACAAATGTCTTCATCTCTTTCGCTATAAGCAACAGTTTGCTCTGCTTCTAATAGTTTACTGAGCATTCGCACATTTGATCTTTAATAACAAGCACGTCCTTATTTAATGTGATTTATATTGCCGATGCTCCATACTTCCCTTTTCTTCATGGTGCAGGAAGATCAGTGGCCCCCTGAAGGCAACATCTTCTTTAATCACCATGAATCAAGCATAAAAGCCTTCGCCTTGTTCCTTGTTATATTCGCCAGCTTTCCCTTTTTGATATGCTTTTGCTCCCTCCTTCTTTCTCCCTCCTTTTTTTGAGTCACTCTGCAATCTGTCACACTCTCTCCCTCCTCCATGCATTCTTTCTCCTTTATTCTCCCTCCCGTTCACAGCGTAGATTTGCTGTGCCGAGGCTTAGGGGTCTGGAGAGCAGCCTCCTTCAGCGAGCTTAGGTGAATCAGTTGCCATGGTAATCAAACCCAAATAACCAACAATGGCATGTTAATTATGGTTATTACTGTACGAAGACTGCTCCAAGAAAATGAGCGACGGTACTTTTCTTTGTGAGGATTAAAGAAAAGAAAATGTCAGAGGTGAGGCAGTTTAGACAACATAATTCATAACAGAGCCTCGGCTGCAGGAGCGTTCGGCTCTGCAAAGGCCTGCGAGTCGCCGCCGCTGTTGTGCTGCTAAATCGAAGGGTCCGCAAATAAGCTTAGTGGCCTTGGCTCTCAGGAGGGGGACAGGAAACCTGCCAATGTCTGAGCTGAAAAACTGGCCTGAACAAACCTCAGCTGGAGCTGCACTAAAACCCAAATGATGTCATTGGAGCAAACGGACTGGAAAACAGAAACAATAATGTGCAGCGATGTAATGTTGGTCTTTATGGCTGGAGTAAACCTGAATTCTGGGTGTAATTTAGAGTCTGAGGTTAATGTTGACAGCTTTATTTAAATCGTTAGATTATAAGCTTTTGGATTTGAGTCAAGACTCTGACTCGTTGTGTTGCTGCTTCATCTTTAAGATTCATTTCTACGCACAGTAAAAAATAAAAACCTCAGAGGTACCTTTAGGTAAAAATATCTATAAGTTATATCAAATCTTGTTTCTCTGTAACTTACTGGATGCTAAAATCATACAGTATCATGTTTTGGAAAACATGATTCACTCTGAATTAGTATCATCCTGTAGTATCACAAACAGAAATCCTACTTCATTATATGTTTAAATTCCCTGAAGCTCTGCGCCATCTGACATCCAGCTGTTATTAACCTGTTATAAGCAGTTTTCTCTGTCCAGCAATTCAGGCTAAAAAGATATTACAGATGTTGAAACAAATAAAATGTTTTTCTTTTAAAAACAGAATTTCCCTTCTGCTTTCCTGGAGGCATTTTATCAGAGTTTGACCTGAACCAAGTTCAGACCCTCTGTTTAAATTTAACTCTTCAGTTTTAAAGGCAGACGAGTCAAAACAGTCGGTTAGAAACTGTCAGACACATGGAAACAAATGGAAGGAAGAGGATCATTTCTTCTCTATCAATCAAAACAACTTCATTTTTAAGTCAGTGAATATTTTGAATATCTTTTGCCAGTAAAACAGAAGTTCCCAAACTGTGGGGCGCGCCCCCTAGGGGGGACGCCGTGCCATTGCACGGGGGGCGGAGCAGGAAGCCGTCTGGATGAAAAAACAAAACAAAAAGCTGTATTCGCTGGGTTTTACGTTAGAATGGCCAACTCTCTGTTATTCCTATGACAATTTGATACAGTAGGTCTTCCACACTTCCCATATCTGTGTCCTCTGTCACTTTTATCAGCAGTTAAAATTGTTTAATCCGTTGTTAACATGTCATAACCTGTTTTTAAACGCAACATGAGCACTATGACGCTTGCTGGGTTTACACCTGTACCTGGGCGGAGCTACAGGTGTGTTAGAATCATGGCAGCAAAATGCAAAGAACTTTTCAGTTTTTCCCCCAAACTAACCGACTGAGTTGAGTGAAGCTGTTGGATGCAGGTAAAGTAGCTAAAAGATGACTAGCTAATAACAATACAGCACCTGAAGCTTAACAAGTAGCTTGTAGGCTACTGATGCTGTTGTCTATGTTCTTTTACATAGATTCATTTTGCCCCCCTAAAAGTCGATCCCCCCACAAACACACGTTCAACCAGACAGCTATTTGTAATCAATAGGGGGGCAGAAAATGTTTGGGAACCAATGGTCCTATAAACAAAGCTTATCTTTCTGCTAATAATTAAACCGTGTAGCAACAGCAGACAGTCCCTCAGCTGCTGTTCATTTGCACTCAGACGCTGTCAGGAATGTCACCATTTTTGGTTTTCACTCCCATTTTCTCAACAAAAGTGCATTTTATCTCTATTTTCTTTTAGCGCCAGGTGTTTTCTCCCTCCTCTCCGATGCTAATGGACCTCCCTGGTCTGCTGATGTACTCTAGCTGCTTCCTGTACATCCCTCCGGCAGGCCGACACGCCAGCGCTCATCTTCATGTGATATTCCAGCTCTTAAGTCTTTTTAAGAGGCTTTCACAGCCTCCATGTTTACGGCGGCGCGGCGGCGGCGGCCCACGCTGCCGGTGAGCAGGAAGGAAGCCGGAGTCTGGGAGATGAGAGCAAAACAGGAGGCGGATCAACAGCACGACGTCTTGCCATTTTCCAAACCGTCTGTTCCCTTTTGCATCTTGCCATTACCAGAGTTAGCATCTCATTGTCAGCTTTCTGGCTAATTAGATCCAATGCCGTCTGTGTGTGTGTGTGTGTGTGTGTGTGTGTTACAGTGGTTGTCATGGGAACAGTCTTCCTCTATTACCCCACTAACAGAGCTCCGGCAACTTACCACCTTTCATACACCCACGTTTTGTTCGCTAATATGTAAGTTACTACAGCTTCTGGTGCTTGTTTACCGAGAAAAACAACTTTCAGGATGGAGTTTCAAACTCTTGACAAGAACCTGATGAACTTATCTGGAGGTAATAAGTGATGGAGGATGATAATTATGATCATTATGCAGCCAGACTGTTTGAAAAGCAGCTGCTTGAGCTCGTCACATAAAATTCATCGATGCAAATCGCCAACAGAGGCTGAGATGCAAATGTCAGGTCATGGGGTTAGGTGGAGGAGTTCAGGGGTCAAACCCTTTAAATGGTGTGTGTGTGTGTGTGTGTGTTTTCCTCTCCGTTCTGCTCTTTCACAGGGTCAGTGCGTTGTGTATCGGGGGAAGTGGAAGCCGGAGAGGGAAGGGAAAGGACGGACACCACCAGGGAGGTTTAAGCTGCTGTCAGTCAACGTCACTCTCCACTATTTAGATTCCAATTACACCTGTCAGCTCAGCCTGAGCCTCATCCGTCTCCCTGCATCTGTAAGCCCCTCACACACGATACGGACCGTGTTCTACAACACCACGCGCTCATTCTCCTCCTTTCTGGTTCCCATCTGCAGCCTCCCGCCGCATCACTCAGCATTACCGTCGCTGAGGTTCTTCTTCTTCTTCTCCTTCTCCTGTGTATTCATCATCGCTTTAATCCGCCTCCCGTCTGCATCACCGTATGCGCAGAGTGAGCCTGAGTTTAATTCCTGACAGATTTCAAACATGGAGACAGGAAAACAGGAAATGAATACTGCTGTTGCTCATGGTGGTGACGGCGCGTTTCCAGTGAGTTCAGAGATGCTGCACTGCAAAAACAAACAGCTTTACCAAGTAATTTTCCTCCACTTTCCACTGCGGTTATCTTAGCATCTTGAAATAAGACAAAACTAACTTATAAGTAAGTTTTCAGACAAATATAGGAGCTTGTTTTAATTCAAGTAAGTTTCTTAATCTTGAGTAAAAATATTTAGTTAATTGGCAGATTATTTCACTTATGCCAATACATTTTTCCCATTTTACAAAGAAAATCTTATTTGCAGTGCACTGAGGTATTTTCTCTACATTCTTGGTAAGATTTTGTGTTTTTGCAGAAGAAGAGAGAACTCTGTCCTTCAGCCAAAGGTTAATGAGATGATCCCATTTGATCATGGAGGTCATTTTTAACACATTTTAAATTCACATTAAGATTATTCAAAGCATCTTTCTATTCATCCATTGTCTTCTGCTTATCTGGGTCGTCAGGGCAGCAGGTTGAATCCAGAGACCCTGTCAGGGTCTGCAGCCTGCGGCGCCTCAGCCCCTCCACTGGGGGTCAGACAAATCCAAATGAGACATTTGATTCTGATGTAAAAGCAATAAGAGATTTTGGTGTTAGCGTTTGTTTTCATCTAGTTCTAGCATAGAATGTGCTGGACCAATGGTCCAAGGTTTGTAAAAGTCATTACATGTTTTTTTCTTGCTTCCAAAAACATTAAATGTCCTAGTTCACAGTTTTAATATGAACATGCACAAAGCTCAGAACAAACCAACATGATAATGCAGGATGAGCAGAGAACCATGTTGTGTTTTTGACCTTCCTGGTCTTAGTGCAATACTAAGGAGAAACGTCCAACAGTTCCAACAGCGGATGAAGTGAAGAGGAGAGATTATTTTCCTCCACATATGGGCAGAAGAGAATCTGACAGATTGACAGTTTGTCATAATAAGGAGTTTTTTTTCCACCACTGCTAAGGTTGACATCAAACCGACTGCCAAAAATTAAAACAAAATCTAAGGCCACATAACCTAAAATAATCATTAATTCAAAGGAAATATCTGCATAAATGAAACAATGGAAACGGCGTCCTTGGACTCGACTCGCTGTCAGAAGAAGAACGTTTCGGAAACCAAACGTCTGCTGCCAGATTTCGTTCAACAGTGAGACTTTTATCCCACTTTTTCACGAATTTCACTCTTTATCTCTTCAATTTTTATTGCTGACTGAAAAATGAAATGGTGGCAGAGGTGTTACTAATGTTAACTGGCTCTTTAGGAAAAGAAACAGCTGACATGGGTCCGTTTGACAAGTAGAGGCAGACGCAAAATTTAGAAGATGAAGCCAAAACAAAGTTTAAATCCTTTAAGTGCTGGAAGTGATTTTGAGCCAGAAAAGAAAGTTTTTCCGGATGGATGGATGGAGAAGCGTGGCAGGCAGGGAAATCAATAGGAAATCGGGTATTTGGCTTTATGGATGGATACATGCTGTGCAAGCAGGATGGATAGATGGATGGAGTGACTAATAGATGGATGAAAAGAGGTCTGCAATGCGAGATGGACAGCAGGGTGGAGGAGGAGATGGATGGATGGACTGATGGCTGGTGAGTTTGGCCTGGAGGGGGAAAAGCATTAATCAGGACTTTTGACAGTTTGAGTGACTATATCCTGCCTGTCTGAACCTTCGTGGCGTAACCTACTGCCCCGCGGGAAACAACAGCAATGGAGGCTGAGTGGGGGGGAGGAAGAGGAAGGAAGAGGAGGAAGATGGCGTTGGGAACGGGGAGCCACTGGATTGGATGTGAGGAATTAAGGAGAACATTCAACGTTTCCGACTTCCTAAAACTCCACTTGATAAAGTCTGTACTTATCGCCTCTCTGGGTTGAATGGGGAACCGAAAGCAAAGCGTTTCCCAGCTGGACGATCCCGTTCGCGACATCAAGGCCGTCAAGCGCCGGGCCGCGATTCAGAGTGACGTGACGCAGCCCAGCTCACACACAGTCGTAATAAGAACAGCATTGAGATCCAGGATGAAAGGCTCATGCCTCTGAAGTGATGTGTGCAACCGCTGGACGCGGAAAGCCGTCAGGCTCCATCTGCGGCGGATGATGGTTGGCGCGTCGGAGGCCTTTCTCTGCCGCAGCTTCTGCCACTCCGTAAATCACAGACATCTGGCGGCTGAAGCTCTGCTGCTGGGAAACCGTCAGACACGTGGAAACAAAGAGGAGCAAGTTCTGAACGTCACTCACAGATTCATTTACGGCTTTTGTTTGTGAAAACGACAATGAAATGCTAAGAGTTTTCAGCTGCAGTTGTGATTTTTGCTTTATTACTTTGTGATTTTATGATCAAACCTAAGAATTGAGCTTAGCTAAGAATATTTAGAGTGACTCTGGTTTCCTTTTGGTCTGAGATCAATGAGATAAAACACCAAGTTGACCAAGCAGCCAACATCTTTGCAGTTATCATTATTATTTACTTGCTTTTTAATGTAACCCTGTCTGCCTCACACCAACTGAGACTTTCAGCGTTTAACACAACCTGTAACTCTGCTCTGCTGCCAAAATGGTAAAAAATATTTTCTAATGTTAACATTTGTGACCAAAAATATCTGATAAAGATTCCGCAGTTTTTAATATAAAAGAGGAAAATGGTAAATTAGTTATTATTTTCTTTTGATTTTATTTAAATAGTCTGCAGTAGATAAAATCCTTCCTGGTTAAACGATTGAATAATGAAACATATTTGTAAATAGGAAGCAAATTATACAATGTTTTCTAAATCCTTTACAAAAAATTTGGAATATGTTGACAATTTGTTCAACCTCCTTTATTCCGATACCTCAAAGTAAAAGCTAACACAATCAATTGTCCTCTGAAGGAATTTGAGGCATATTTTGAAGTAAACTAGTCAAACATTTCAGACTCTAGATATTAAATCAGATTCTTCTTCATTTGTCATATTAAACCTGATTAAATTCACTCAGTTTGTGGTTGTAATGTAACATTTAAATAAAAACAATAAGTGTTTTCATTTTTACAAAAAAATACATTTTAAACCAAATGGTTTAAAATTAGACATCAAGTTGCACAAATAAGTTTAAGTTTGACTTCATATGAAACATAATCAATTTTCCGCGTCACATTATAGCCATGCTGTGCTTGCAGTGCATGCATTTGATATATTTGCAGCCAAAAACAAAAGTAAACTGTTGCTATTTTACATTGATGGCGTTGTTCTTAAACACATTTATAAAACGCTACACCCACTAAAAAGAGCTAATTAACTCCTGTAACTTTGCCCCGAGGAACATGCAGCATTTCCCCTCATTGCTCAAAGCTGCAGCGTATTTAGACACAGAGCTACGACTAGAACGCTGCTTCCCAGGGGACAAGCCGTGGCAGCGTGAAGTAATGGCGCTACAACATATCCTCAAGGTTGTTTTTGGAGTTTAGTTTCTTGAAATCACCAAATTGTGAAATAATGAGTCATGGAAATGTTTGTGATGCCGTTATAAAGTCAGCTACAGCAGGATTACCTGGTTCGTTTTTTATTTGAAATGTGTTTCTGAGGCAAAGCTGATGAGTCTCGCTGACCAACTGAGTCACAGTCAGTCGTCACAAAACGTTTAATTAAAAAAAGGAGCTTGAATGTAAATGAAAATCAAAACAGACATTTTTAAAGTAACTGCAGGAATGGATCATGTCAAAGGTTGTTAATACAAAAAACAAAACTAAATCTAATCCATTTGCCCTTCATGGTACATCAAATTATAGTTATTTAGGTTTTACGTTTTCAGCTTACAGCTCAGAAAGTCAAACCAAAAGGTTTGAATTTAAAGTGATAAAGTCACGACTCCCACCAATAAGGCTCTAAAGGATAAACATTATGTTTAGTTCACAAAAACATTTTGTAGGTTTCTTCTGAGTGCTTTGAAAAAGTTTTTAAAAGGACAAAATGCAAAGAAATCCATTTGTATTCATGGTTTTCAAATAAATAAAAGATGGGTTTGATGTTATTCCCTGTTAAAAGTTTCGTTTCGAGCGTTTATGGAAAACAGCTGTGATGCAGATCAAACAATCCATCATTTTCCCAAGAAGCAAAGATAAAGAAAACTAGAAGTTAACATCTGTGATGGTGCCCAGTTGGTTTCCACCGCAGATATTATGGAATATGGAGAAATATTTCGTGTTTGGTCTATAAAAGGTGTTTTCATGTTTTCTGGGACCGAAGTTAAACTGTATATCAGAGTCAGTAAAATATGTGTAAACCACTGATTATCAATTCATTAAGTTCACAAAATGTTAATCACATTTCTGCATCAGTTGTCTCCTCCCATTCAAACTGTAAAAAAGGTCTATGTCTCAGTAAATATTTTTATAAATTATGCTAAATGGTGGCTGGAAATCAGTGCTGCTTTACACTGCATTCAAGACAAAGGTAACGTTTGTATTTTTATCTATATTAGTTAGAGGATCTGATTCAGGAAAACCAGCAGAAATGTGATTCTTTGCAGACACACCAAGTATCTTTATACATTTTTCCCGCCTGCTGTTTTTGGCAGATGATTAAAGTTACAGTCTGAGGTGGCAACACTTGCTATCTGATGCAAAAGAGAGCAAACAGCTCATATTTTAGCACATGTTTTCACCAGCCTGTCAGTGCTATTTGCTTTGCAAATTAGATGCTAAGACTAGCAGAACCTAAGCAGGCACAAAACGTGTAAAAAAAAAAGAAAAAAAGTGAATTAATACCTTGCAAAGTGAAGTGATGTGTGGAGCAAAGGGAAACTTTCTGATAGTAATGCATGAATAAATGACGTGGCTTGACTTTTCTCTGGTTTCGATGTGAATGTATCTTTCTTCTATGCCTTCCTATATCCTCTAACCCCTGATGTGCAGCAAGTCGCTTTGCATTTGCACTAGTTGCTAAGATTCAGTTCATGTAAAATGCAGAGTGCCAACTCAAATGCATATATTATGACCTACAGCTGAGTTTAGTGAGTCATGCGCTGTGAGGAAAACATGCTTGGAAACGACGCGGCGGCTGGGAGTCGTCTCTCAAACTCCCTGCTTTCTCTTGACTTGACCTCCAGCATCAGCATGTTGGTTTGAATCATGATACAACCAAGTATATTCATAAGGCAGCGTCTGTTCAACTGCACATGTCGCCATAGAAACATGAGTCACATGAAAGTAAAGGACTGATGTCCAGAGGTGACTTGTGGGAAACTCTCTGTGCTCCACTTAGAAAGGTTGTTTTTGCACAGATGACAAAAATGTTTAATAAAGAGCCCAGTGCAATTTTCAATTCAATTTAGTGTGAAAATAAGAA
This sequence comes from Micropoecilia bifurca, assembly GCA_903067075.1. Taxonomy (NCBI): domain Eukaryota; kingdom Metazoa; phylum Chordata; class Actinopteri; order Cyprinodontiformes; family Poeciliidae; genus Micropoecilia; species Micropoecilia bifurca. The sequence goes on from CAEGAF010018013.1 coordinate 27,061, forward strand.
AAGAAACGTCCCTGACGTCATATCTACATCAAATACTTATTTTAATACAACATGATAAGAGAGCAGACTCTGCCCAGACAATAGATGCTTTATTGAGGGTAACTCTGTCATATCCGCCCCCACCCCTCCTGGTTTTACCCCCACCAGCTCCACCCGACAATGAAGACAAAAATCAACCTCATGCTACGTCTAAGTGGGGCATTCTGGCCCCTGACAGCCGCCCACCTGCCTTGATTGATGATATTGTTTTTAAAAAGTGAAAATAGTTTAGATGGTTGTTCCTGAGTGGTGGAGGTGACGGTGTGTGTGTGTGTGTGTGTGTGTGTGTGTGTGTGTGTGTGTGTGTGTGTGTGTGTGTGTGTGTGTGTGTGTGTGT
>CAEGAF010018035.1:0-21075 GCA_903067075.1 Micropoecilia bifurca
AATCTATAATCAATAGTCAGGTCTATATAAAGATATAATCCATGTTTCTGTCTCATATTTGTATGGCATTAAAAGGATCTGGAACTTTAGTTTTTCCACTGAAAGCTCTGGTTTGCACATTAAATGCCATGTGGGTGAAGTTTTATGGATGATGCTCTGATGTCCCATCATCCTGAAGGCAGCACAGAGCTGCACCACCAGAAACAGACAGAAACACTGAAGAGAAGAAGAGCTATGATTAATGTAGTTACAGTTCTATCATGTTTTAATGTTGCAGAGCTCAGTCATTTGCAAATAGATCAAAGTTTAAACTGGCATGTTGAACATCTTTTATCTGGTCATTTTGTGGAAGATTTATCAACTAGAAAATGGCACAAAATAAGAATATTTTTCCTCTTTGACTGGCTGTTGTTAGACCTAACAATTTTAACTTGAATGTTCATTGCATTTTTCATAGACACCTGTATTATTTTTATGTTATATTATATGTATTATTTTTGATGATAAATACAGAAACAAGCATAAAAATCAAAACATTTATTTTTTTATGTATTATGTTTAATCCAACAACTTAGATAGTAATATTACTATCACTATGATAATGATAAAATAATGGTCAGTGCAAAGTAGCCTGCAAATTATTTGGTGGGGGCGGTGAGGGACCTGGATAAGGGCTGGGGGACGCTGGGCTGAAAAAAGGTTGAGAAACACTGTCCTAAACTCTCACATTTAGCACCAACATCAATTTTTATTCATGATCTGTTTCCCTTCAGTCAAACTGAATAAATCCTGATTTTCCCTCTGATTCTCTTCTTTAATGTGTCTTACAGATACAGAGATGTCCTGTCATTTCATGCAGAGCTGCATCCTCCCCTGTAGTTTAGATAATGGAGATGAATTAATCATCCACTGGTTTTATACAAAAGGAGACCAAAATGTTCACTCCTTCTACCAAAACCAAGACCAGCTGGGAAACCAGAACCAGCGCTTTAGAAACAGAACCTCACTGTTCAAGGACCAGATTCCCAGAAATAACCTCTCACTTCTAATAACTGGAGTGAAGATTCAGGATGAAGGCAGATATCAGTGTCTCAAGAGCTCCACCAAAGGATACAAGGAGTTATTTATCAGCCTGAAAGTTGATGGTAGGTCAGACTGAATTTAACCAGCAGAACTAAATGTTTTTATTCATCTGTTTCTGTTTCTAATTAATTTACATTTTATTTTTCTTTTTGACCTGAATGACAGAAATAAATAAACCTTTTGATCAGCTTCAGATTTACTGAGATGAATCTCTTTATAAGCTGAAATGCTGAAGTTAAGATGGAGACCCAACAATGTTAAACAATTGGAAAAACAATTTTACCAAGTGTTTTTGTCCAGTCTTAGAAGAGCTGAAATTAAACAAAACTAACTGACAAGTAACTTTCCGGCAAGATAGATTAAGTCAATAAAAACTTTACATAGATTTTAAAGTACTCACTCCAGAGGCAGATTATTTCACTTCTACCATGTAAAAATGTCTTGTAGTAAGTTGTAATATGACTTGTTATAAGTTAAATAACCTGACAGTTGAAATGTACTTAATATTGAAAAGTTATTGACTTAAAACAAGCTCCTATTTCTTGCTGAAACTTTTCTTGTAAGTTAGTTTTGTCTTATTCCAAGTGTCCTAAGATATTTGTACTAGAAATCAAACCAAAAATACTTTTGATTTTGTGTTTTTGCAGTGCAGCAGCATTATTTACTGACAGTATCTTCATCCATTGAGATGCAGAGATAAATATTGATGAGGTTTAATCAAATGTTTCTCCTGCAGCTCCAGTCTCTGACGTCAGGATCCATCAGGATGGAAACAGGATCACCTGCAGCTCAGAGGGGATCTACCCTCAACCTGAACTCACCTGGTCCACTGAGCCTCCATCCAACACGGCTCTGAATGAAACTACCAGGATCCAGGAAACTGAAGATCAGCTTTACAACATCAACAGCTCTTTCATGGTTCCACATGGTTCTGATCTGATCTACAGCTGCAGCATCAGAACCAGGAGGAACCAGAGGAGAGCAACGTTCAGGGAACTATGTGAGTGTTTAATAGAAAAATAGCTCCATGTTTTTTTGATTTTAGACAAAAATACTTAATACAACTTTAACTGAATCCTTTCATGGCATCAGAACCAGCAGCAATGATCTGCATTAAACCTTTTCTGTCTCTAAACTTCATTCTCCACCTGTCTGCTCCCTGCAGCAGTGACCAGCGCCCCCTACAGGACAACCACCCTCCACTGCTCTGACTCCAACTGGTCTGCAGCCAACCTGGTCTGGAGGTTCAACGGTCAGATCATCCTGAGTCAGACGGAGCCCAGCGTCTCAGCCAGAGTCTCAGAGGCCTGGAGGAAACATGTGAAGGTCGAGTCAAGGTCAGGAAGCCTCACCTTACAGGATATGACATCACAGCAGGAGGGGGTCTACACCTGCGAACTCAGGAACCAAAACCAGACGATTATTACAAAGACCTCTGTGAGGATCAACCAAGGTGAGGTCAAAGGTCATGGCCATCTAAACTACAGTTAGGAAACGACAAACACTTTTAATTAAAAATGATTAATTTGGGAAAACTTTCCTGGTTTTTATTTCAGAGAGTCAAATCAGCATCATCATCGGTGTTGTTGTTGGTGTTTTTATCATCATTGCAGCAATAATCTTATGGAAGAGATGCCGTAGAAATGGTAAAATAACTAACTGATTGATTTCTATATTTCAATAATCTGATTCTCACTAATATTATTTTCTCATCTCCACAGCAGGAGGAGCTCAAGCTGATCAGTGAGTAAAGATTTTACACATTTATGACCAGATGATGGACAGATCTCAGGTTAAAACTCATCTCAAGTTAAATGGGATGAAGATGAATTTTTGGAAACCTGATATCAATCAGAGAATAATTTTAATATGATCTTAAATTTCAGAGACGTTGAACTTCATATTCCTGAAAAGTCACATGAAGCTGCAGCTAAATGAAGACTCTCCTGCCTTGATTTCAATAAGTGATGTTTTGGTCATGATAATACAATAATTTTTACCAAAATAATTATCATGGCTCTTTGGCTCTAATAAGGAGGAAAAGAGGAAGCAACAGTCGATTGTTCACAATAAAAATGCAGATTTAGTGTTTTGGACAGAACTATCCTGCTGTCTCCTATCAGAGGAATGAGCTGCGCAGTGGAGCAGAGGATAGAAATGTTGGTTCTGGGTTTGAGTCCTGAGTCTGCAGGTTCTCCCTGGACACCATCAGGTTCCTCCTGGGTACTGCAGCTTCCTCCCACTGACCAGAACGTGTGTGTGTGTGTGTGTGTGTGTGTGTGTGTGTGTGTGTGTGTGTGTGTGTGTGTGTGTGTGTGTGTGTGTGTGGTTGCCCTGTACTATGATGAACTGCTGACCTAAAATCAAAGTTTTCTTTATACCACATCAGTATTAAACCAGTTTGGTTTAAAAAGGAAAACTTAACATGTTTTAAATTTTAAAAACATTTAAACATTTCAACACTATGAGTAAAATTAAAACTTGGCAACATGTTTACAAAGTTGCATTGAATGCACTGATTCAATTTATACCCAAAACCACAATTAATTTCTTTGAAAAATCTAGTTGAAGGTTTTATAATTTGTGATTATTTTCTCATTAATGTGTTTTTAATATCAAGTCGTTTTGTCCTGACTGAAGATTTGATGAATGTAGGTCTTAATTTAGAACAAATTATCAACTCCTGAAATACAAACGGTACAAATATTTTCTTTTATTATCCTGTACATGTAATTTGATCTGTGGCTTTAAATAAAGTTTATTTTTCTTCATCTCTGCTGTTTTATTCTCTGTAATAAAAAAAAACCTTTCCATTTGATTTTGAAGCGCAGACCAGCATGATTTAACACAGATACATGTTTTTAATCATTTTCCTTTTTCAAATTAATTTGAAAACATTTTGTCTTTTATCATCAGCCAAACCTTAGGAACTCATTTCTACTGCAGGTCAGTTATTAACTCATCAACCACAGAGATCAAACTTCATGTCCTGTTTCCCAAACAGTGACACAAACAGGAACAATTGAAGCAGGAAACAAAGTTTCACTGAAGCCACATCAGGATTTTCACTTCAGTCCAAACAGATCATCTTATTTACGCTGCAGGACTTTTTTCTGCCGCTGACAGTCGACCAACCAGGCATGATGTCCAAACAGGAACTGAACCAGGAGGAACGAGCAGCAAAGAAAAATGAAGAACTGGTTTCATATCTGATTTTACTGTGAAGATCCGTTTGTTCCTGAAATGTTGAAGCTGGAAATTCAACAGAAGTTTTTTTTGATTTGGATTATTGTTTTTCTCACTAAAAGCAAACTTCCTCGGCTGCACACTGAAAAAATGACTTCTTGGTTCTGTAAATGTTACCTTCAGTTATTGTTTAAATTTTACAACAAATTTGTATCTTATGTTTATTTTAAAATTTCACATTATATTTATTGTGCTACTTTAAATTAAAAATGTATTAAAATAGTTCAGAATACTTTATGTGACAGATTAAGTTTATAAGATGACAAATTAGTTTGTCATCTTATAAACTTAATCTGTCACATAAAGTATTCTGAACTATTTTAATACATTTTTAATTTAACAAATGCATAAATGTGATTAAGCAGCAGGAGAGAACCTGATGTAACAGGTTTATATCCAATAACAATTTATTTGCAAAATAAGAGAACATTTTGTGTAAATGTGTAAGTAAAATTGACAAACATCTTTTTACAGAGTAAAATTAATTCAGATTTTTTCAAGTGAAAATTATATTACATTTCTGAGTGCAAAGAAAATATCACTACAAATTAACTGGAGCAGTTAGTTTTTATGTTTGATGTTCATCTTAAAGAATAATTTATTCAATAACGTGAAAAAATGAATTGAAATTTAAGATTTATTTTCGAAAATCATTGCATTTAGTTTTTAGTTTCGGCTAATAAAAATAAATCTGTTTTAAAATGTAACAGACCAAACAAACAGTTTCTGAGCTGAGCTGTTGTTTCTGTTTGCAGAGTGATGAACGTCACACAGCAGATGATTGTTGACTCAACTCCAGTTTGTCCTCTATTGCTTCCCATAAGGAAAACTTATACGCAAACATATCATATATTTGATATTGATCAGGAAAAACCAGTCAGTCCTCAGAGACAAACTGTTTCTTCCCGTTGAATCTGGTTCATTTGTTCCAATCAGGTCTTGGTGTCTGATGACATGAAGCTGGAAAATGTTGAGCTGCTCCGTATTTCTGCTGAATCTGCTGTTTCTGTGGCTGAAGGCCGTTTGGTCAGCAGGTCAGTAAACGATTCACTGATGGAGGAACATGATGCAGATTCATAGAATAGGTCTCCATCCTGTTATTTATCATTATGAAATCTTAGCTGACAATGTTTTGTTTTTTTAGTTAAACGTCTAAATGAGTTTTCTGTGATATAAACTGAACTTAACCTGCATTTGTGACACAAACAGGAACAATAGATCTGATTTTACATTGTTTTACTGTTCATTAATCTGAATCTGTGTAATTATAAATCTACAGCCAGTAACAAAAAGAGCAAAATCAATAATCGATAAGTTAAGATGTTTAACAGACTGTTTGTAAAATCCAAGTTATCAAAATTAATTTTCATAGTAAAGTTACATACAGCTCTAATTCTTTACAAAGCCAGAAATAAACAATTACCAGAAAATATTCAAGAATTGTTTAATATTAAGGAGAATTTTTTTATTAGTTAAGAATTAAGTCCGTTTAAAATATTTAAATTCAGAGTTAAAGCTTCTGGTTATCAGTAAAGATGTGAGTAATTTTATATTTAACAAACGGTTTATCATATGAACATATTCTTATTGCTGAAAATAACATATAGTAATATTATAAAATTATTGTTGGTGTTTTTTATTGATGCTAGTTTTGATTTTTGGTGAAATTAAATAAATAATAATTGTTCATCCATGTAACTAAAACTAAATTGATGCTATAAAATATGGATTTAGTTGTTTTATGTCTGAATTATACATGTAATAAATGTGACATTATGTAAGTGGTTGAAGGGTTGAAACATTGATAAGTTTTGTTCTTCCACACTAAAATGAATTTATAAAAATAAACATTTTGATGTTATGCTTTGTTATGTAAATATTTTATTTTCCTATTCAAAACAAACATTTGACTCATTGCTGTCAGATTTGTATCAATATATTTATGTAACTGAATTAATTAACATTTAGTTAAAATCTGATATTATTTATTTTCAGCTCTTCTTCTCTCTGAAAATAAAATCTTAACCACTGGTGTCCAAACTGTTTGTACATGAACCAAAATCCTCAACTCAGAATTAGTTATTAAATATTTTTTATAAAATAAATTTCCTGCTTAACAATAAACAAAGCATTTATTTTTTAAAAATAAAGATTTATTTTGCTAGCAGGACAAGTTTGTGTCTTTCTTAAATTGCAGTTTGGACCATATAAATTTACATTCATTTAACCTCCAGATAATATCATGAAGAGATAAAAAGATAATTTTATTAATATGTTTTTTATAATAACAGCCCTTTGATCGTAAAAGGCTTCATAACTTTACATTTGGTAACTCCATATGAAACAACAGATTATTCTGTATGTTTAATCACTAGTTTATGAATAAATAATGATCAGTTATTGAGTAAATATGATCATTTCTCTGTTTCAGATGATTATTGTTTCAGAATCTCCTCGGTTTGTCTCTGGATGTTTGATTGGTCTGTTTACATCCAGAACAGATTAAATATCCTCCTGATGTCAGACATAAAACTGTCTGACATTATTGATTATTGTTTAATCAATAAGAAAAGATTCAACACATTAAGATGAAGCTGAGATTTAACATTTGTTAAGTGGTTTGGATTAAAAAATCTCCAATCCTTCCCAAACTTATAAAGTAAAACTAACTGGTTACTTTGTCTCCCTTCCTGGAACGAACAGGTTCCTTTCAGGTGATGAAAGATTCAGTTCTCAGAACTCACTGCTCACTTCCTGACACTTTACTTTGTTTGACTTTCTCAGAAACGTACAGGATTCCTTCTGCATCTTATTTTCTTAAAGATTACTTTGCCACTTCCAAGAACTGGACATTTTGAAACCTGAAACTTTTCATTTCATTGTTATTTTCCCTCAAAGTCACAGAAACTACAAGTTATCTTTCTTTCTGGAACTCACCTCTGTAGCATCTCAGAACTTAAACATTACTTTAGTAAATTTACTAAATTCAGATTTTCACACAGAAACTTTGAGATTAAACTCCTGTTTCAGGAAAAATGTAATCCTGAAAGGTAACCAGGTTAGAATCCTGGTTAGAATCCTGGGAAACCCCAGTTTGACTTCCTGATGGCTAAATGACAAAACACCTGAGTTTATCACAGTTAGATCAGCTCAGATTCATTTATGTAGGACGTTTTAAAACAACCAGCTGAAAAACATTCGATCCACGTCACGTAGTTTAAAGGAGTTTTTACCAAATATCATAAAAATGTCTGTTAACTTTGAAAAACATTAAAATATACATAGAATATATACCTTCTTGTTCTGTACATGGAAATAATTGAGCTAATCATAACTGACAGGAACATTTGAGTCTGATTTAAGATTTTTATACAGTGTATAAAAATAAATTATACACATACAATTATACACATACAAATTATACAATTATACACATACAAATTATACAATTATACACATACAATTATAAATTATACACTTTACATTTTCATATTTTTATTCAGAATTCTTTACTATTATCCTTGTGAATAAATTATTTTTCATGCTTTATGCTTAATTGATTTTAATTTAATGTTATTAACATGATAATATCTGATGTATCTAATATTTAATGTTGCTGATTCAGCATGTTGTTGCTCTTCAGCAGTTCTGCTAACATTTAACTTCAAAAACTCAAAAACATTTTTGTTGAGTTTCTGGTTTAAATATTTTGAGCGTTAGAAATAAAACAAAACTAAAAACAGATTCAATAATGTTTTTTCTTGGGAAAATATCTGCGCAGTGGAACTGATAGTTTTTCATCAACATTAAGGTTTTATTTACTCATATTTGTTGGTTTAAATGTTAGTTTTGTCGTATTTTAAGTGAACCAAGATATTTACACTAGAAACTAGACAAAGTCCTCGTTAAGATTTTGTGTTTTTACAGTGTAGATCATGTTTTTCTTGGTATTTAAGTGTTTTGACATGTTCTAATGTGTGTTTTTCTATCATTTATTTGCTTTATTTTGTTGTAGTTTTAGTTTCACGTCTCCATTTTGTTTCAGACGTTGATGTTTCCTGTGTCTACATGGAGAACTGCGTCCTGCCGTGTCGCTTCCACAGCAGCACAGAGATCCACATCCACTGGGTCCAGCTGAAGGCCAGGCCGGTTCCGGTCCGCTCATTTCACAGCGATCAGGGTCAGCCGGGTCAGCAGGACCAGGACCAGGACCAGAGCCAGGACCAGGACCAGGACCAGGACCAGGACCAGAGCCAGGACCAGGACCAGGACCAGGACCAGAGCCAGGACCAGGACCAGGACCAGGACCAGGACCAGCGCTTCAGAGGCAGAGCGTCTCTCTTCTGGGATCAGATCTCCAGAGGAAACGCCTCTCTGCTGCTGACAGGGGTCAGAGTTCAGGACGAGGGTCGATATGAATGCTTCACCAGCAGCTCTGCTGCTAACAGTCACTCATTCATCAACCTGATGGTTGACGGTAGGAGAAACTCTCACTGCTGCAGGAAACACTTACAGATCCTCACTTTCCTCTGTCCTTTGTTCTCTCAGCTCCAGTCAGTGAAGTGAGAGTTGAAGCGACTGGGAGGTGGATGAGCTGCAGTTCAGAGGGGATCTACCCCAGTCCGGAGCACAGCTGGTCCCTCAGGGCTTCGGCCAACACCAGCGTCCAGAGCGCCATCAGCGTGAGCCGCACCGCAGAGCAGCGCTATGACATCATCAGCTCCCTGACGCTGCCGGACGGCGTCTCATTCCTGAGCTTCAGCTGCAGCTTCAGCACCAGGAGGAGCAGCAGGAAGGTCACCATCTTCACACCAGGTCATCTGACTGCAAATCACCAGATATTAGCAAGGATTTATGTCTATTTTTAGTGCAAATATCTCAGCACACCTGAAATAAGGCAAAATATGTATTATAAGTATCTTTTCAACAAGATATAGCAACGTTTTTATGTGAATAATTCCTTAATATTGATTTTTTTAAAGTACTAGTTTCACTTGCAGATTGTTTTACCTTTAACTCTGGCAAAATATATTGTAATAAGTGTATAACAATTACTTTTTAATCAATATTAAGGGGGAAAAAAACTAACTTACAAGCAATTTTTCAGAAATATATAGAAGCTTATTTAAGGTCAATAATTCCTTAATATTGATTTAAAAAGAACCTGTTAATTTCATTGGCAGATTATTTCTTTAATATACATTTTTCTCTTGTTATAAGTGTAATAAAATGGGAACATGGTGAAATATTTGCACAACTAGATAAAAATATTATCTAGTGTGTATTTTACAGTGTAAATTTACACACCCATGTGTTGCGTCCTGGTTTAAGTTTCTGTCATCGTGCCGGAAGCGGAAGTGACCATCAACTGCTCGGCCTGGAACCTGACGGTGACGCGGCTGGTCTGGAGGTTCAACCGCAGCCGGATCGTCCTGAGCAGGAACCGGACGGGCGGCGGCCACCGCGTGACGGAGGCCTGGAGGAAACACGTGACGGCCGTGACGGCGCGGGGCGGCGTGACGCTGCGGGGCCTGACGGCCCAGCAGGAGGGGCTGTACAGCTGCGAGGTGGGCAACGAGGAGGAGGCGGTGGTCAGCGGAACCATGCTGAGCCTACAGAGACACCGGAAACACCCGGGTACGAACCCAACCCGGCACAACCCAACATGGCAACCCGGGAAACACGGAATCACTTAAAAACAGCGAATAAAACAAACTGAGCGGATTAATGAGGGTCACAGTGAACGAAATAGGTCACAGGCTCAGATGTTTACATACAGATACACCCCATTAATATTACAATACTTCAAAAACCTTCAAAGTGAAGAAATTTAAATTTATTAAATTCAGTTAAGTGATGTTAACTCAAATCCAATTGAACTGAAGGAAATGTAACTGGAAAAAATGTATTGACTTGAAAAGAATGAAATTAAATTACACTGAATTGAATTAAAATATATTGAGTTCAATTTAGTAAAATAAATTGAATTCACTAAATCAAATCGATTTGAGCTCAACATTTTGTCAGGATTTATGCTTAAAATCCTTCAAATTTTTCTAAAATTAAAAATATTTCATATGCAGTAACTCAACGGGAAATAATTCAGCAACGTCATATAATATGAATATAATTTACACAGCAATTAAAACATAAATATAACCAGCAGACTGAGGACAATAATCAAACTGAATAAAAAACAAAGGAGAAAAATGCTAAAAATACCAACATATAGTAAAAATATTCAAGCATATAATTAAATGTTTAGATGAAAAAATCTGAATGTTTCATATTTATGATGCAGATAAAATTATTTACTGTTATGGTGTCAATCTAATTACATATTTGTCATAGTAATGATGAGGGTATGTAAACTTCTGACCACAAACGGTTCTTCTGTGACAGAGTGTCTTCAGTCAGAGGTCTCCTTCAAACCGCTGTAATACTGACTGCTACAGTCTTTGAAGAAGCTTGTGTTCAGAGCTAAAGCCTTTACTTTGAAAGGGTTTGTTGGTCTAGTTGCAGGTTCCTCCTTCAGAGCTAAAGCCTTTACTTTGAAAGGGTTTGTTGGTCTAGTTGCAGGTTCCTCCTGGGTTCCTGCTGCTGTCGGTGCTGCAGCTGCTGTGGCTTCACTCACAGGATCAGCTGCCTTCCTGCTGCTGCGCTTCCTCAAATCACAAAGGTCATTTCACTCAGCATTACCTCCAACACGTCAGATACAATGTTCAATAAACATGCAAAAATGACTTTTTAACATTCATTGTACTTATTCTAATCATTGGAAATGTCACACAGACAGAAACATGGGAATATGTAAGAATCATGATACTGAATTTGTCTAATTTGTCTCCCATTCTTTGCCTCTCCAGGTTTAGGAAGCAGCAGCAGTGAAGTCCTGATGTTCCTGATGTTCCTTCTGCTGCTCTGAGGAGGAAAACATTTTTATCCCATCCCAACCCATCGGCTGGTTGAACAAACAGAAAAACTCCAACCTCAGCACCAAAACCAGACGGAGAACAAAGATCTCTGGGATTTTAATCTTCATGTGAAAAATTGATGGAAACGTGACGATAGACTGACTGATGGTCCTTCTGTTGCTCCAAACTCAACGGTTCCCTGTAGATTTAAGTTTTTATTGTGTGTTTCTGTAAATAAACTTTTGGATAAAACAAAGATAACCTGAGAATCACATGACCTGAGCTCTGTTTTTACAAAAGAGGTCAAACAAACTGGAACATTTAGAGTTGATTAAGATTCAGAGCAGCCGGTTCAGTCAAACCCAGATTTAACTTTATATAAACTGATCATTTTAAAAGGTTAAGTTGTTCTAAACGTTGAAAAAATCTGAGTGAAGAAAAGAAGAAAATCTTACAGAATCATGTTTGTTGAGTTTAACACTTAAAACCACAGAATAACTTTTATTGTCATTGTGCATCTAAAGCACAACCCGATTTAAAAGTAGCAACTCTGACAGACGTGTCACACAACTGAATATAATAATAATAAAACAATATACTTAAATAAAACAAAACAAACTTATTAGTAATTTGAATAAAATATAGAAGCTCGTATCATGTCAATAATACAAGTGAAATAATCTGCCAGTAAATACATGTTTTTTCATCGATATTAAGGAATATCAAGTCAATCTGGGTGAAAAGTTACTTATAAGTTAAGATATTTCAACTAGAAACTAGGCCAAAATATCTGGTAACATTTTGTGTTTTTTCAGTGTAAAGTTCAGTAAAATTAAAACCTCCCTCAGTTGGTTTGGTTTGTAGATTCGCTTTGGGTTCCTGCCGGTTTGGTTCCGGTTCTGGTCCCGGAAGCTTCACGCCTCTCCGTTCATGACGAAGCGGCGCCACGTCAGCAGCGTCTTCCGGGACCAGACCCAGAATCCGGACCCGACCCCCGCCGTGAAGGTCGCCAGGTACTTGATCATGAACACCGTGAAGTTCGGCGCGGCGGGCGGCGGGTTCCGGTTCGGACACGGAGCGGCGAAGTGTCCGCAGGTCTGGAGCCGCCAGGCCGCGTCCCACTGCGGCCGCAGCGCCTGTTCGTACAGCAGGCAGGCGGCGGCGGCCGCAGTGGAGGCCGCGTAGACCGAGCCGAAGACCGCGACCCGCAGCATGAGCCTCTCCAGCTTCTCCGTCTCGGTTCCGTTGTGCTTCATAATGGACCGAACCCGGAACAGCGACACGAACCCCGCCAGCAGGAGGGAGGCGCCGAGGAGCAGCGACACGCCGAGCGGCGCCAGGACGAAGCGGCGCAGGCCGTCCGGGCTGCGGACCCCCACGGTACAGACCCCGCTGAGCAGGTCGCCCTCCACCCGGCCCAGAACCAGAACCAGGACCGTCAGCAGCGCCGGAACCAGCCAGGCGGCCAGGTGGAAGTACTGCGCTCGGGCCTGGACGGCCTCGCGGCTCCACTTCATCCCGCCGGACAGGAACCAGCCGAGCCCCAGGTTGACCCACCACACCGAGCCGGACGCGCTGAAGAAGTAGAGCACGACGAACTGGACCGTGCAGACGTCCTGCTGCGTCCCCTGGACCACCAGCCGGTACCCGTCCGCCCGGAACCGGGCCACGCAGACCGCCTGGTCCTCCAGCAGGAAGGCGGCGCTGTGGACCAGACCCACCATGAAGCAGCAGCCGGACAGGAAGACGACGGGCCGCTCCGGGTAGCCGAACCGCCTCCGGTCCAGTAAATACGTCAGGATGGTGAACAGCGAGCTGACGCAGCTCAACATGGACCAGAACCCGACCCAGACCCGGCTGAACCGGAACTCCTCCGGGCTGAAGTCCACCAGGCCGCCGGGCTTGTCGGCCTCGCAGGGGGCGCCGCAGTCCGCCGCCCCCAGGAACCGGTACCGGAGCCGAGCCGGAACCCGGAGCTGCGGGGGGCAGGAGAACCGCTGGCCGCCGGTCGGGTTCGGCTCCGGCTCGGCCGAGTCGCTCCGGTTCGGACCCACGCAGATCTCCGCGGCTCCGTGGGCCGGGAAGTTCTGGCAGCGCAGCCGGTCCGGCCACTGGAAGCCGAACCGGTTCATCAGCCCCTCGCAGCCGGACCGGGCCTGTTCGCACAGGGCCCTGCAGGGCGGGATGGGCCGGTCCAACACGGTGCAGACCGGCGCGTACAGGGCGCACAGGAACAGCCGCAGCTCCGCCGAACACTGGACCTGGACCAGCGGGTAGAACTGCTGGACCTCCAGACCCGCGTCCTCCTGCCTGCTGTGGCCCAGCAGGTTCGGCATGATGGTTCGGTTGTAGGCGATGTCGGCGCAGAGCGGGATGGAGATGGGCTGGCAGAGGCCGGGATCCAGAACCGAGGTCCCGTCTTCATGCTGAGCCGAACCGGGCGGGATGAGGAGCGTCAGGACGAAGCTGGACCTCCAGAACCAGCAGCTGCTTCTCATCACAGGTGAGTTAAAGTTCAGGGATGAGAAGAGAAACTTTCACAGACCTGAGATCAGAAACTGGATCATCAGGAAGCGGCAGGTTCTGGTTTCATCCTGAATGACAGTTTGGATCAAACCTCCAGATTTCAGCTGCTGCTCCTTCCACTCAGCAGGGGTCCGAGCGGCTCCATCCTCCAATCAGAAGCTGTGTCTTCTCTGATTGGTCCAGAGAAGACCAATCAGAGATGTGTAGGTGAAGCGCTGCAGGTTTTTACTGCAGATAAACTTGTTTCCACACCAAGTTACTGGAATCATGTCCAGAACTATGAATTATTTTAGACAGCAGCTGTTACTGAAAGAAAAAAAATCTAATAGTTTTATTTCACTGCTTGAATCATTTTATGTCGTTTATTTATAAATATTTGCAAAACATTATGTTTTGCAAATAAACCATTTTTTTTTCTTAATATTAATTGTCAGGTGTCCAAACCAGTTGACAAGAATTATTTCTCAAAATATTAACAAGAAATGAACTGAAAGTTTTTTGTAAAATAAAAGCAATTTAATATGAATATATATAAACTGTAGTTCATAATAAACTGGATAAACTTCAGTTTATTGTGGATAATAAACTGATTTGATGGAGAAAAAAACTGTTTAAAAAAAGAGACAATAATTACTAAATTGTTTGCTATCATATAAATAATTAAAGTCAACAATAATTTAAAAGAAAATAGCTAAAATAAGTGAAAATAAATATCTTTTGAACTGAAATCAAATCTAATGTTTTCACACCAGAACGAAACCATAAATAAAAAATAATCTCCTCTTTGGTTCAGTTTTTAAATCATCTTTTTGTTAAAATTAAAATTCCTCTGTTTTTATTTGACTGCAGAAAATATGAGCATTTTTTGTTCAGAAATATATTATTTCTGCTGTATTTCACATAGAAATTATATTAATATTTGAACATAAGCAAAACATTTACATTGTTTTTTTAAAGAAATGTATATGTGTAGAAAACAAAAAGTAAACAGTTTTTAAAAATAAAATGCATCAGAGAAACATGTAGAAATAAACATCTTTTTACTTTTAATCTTTGTTTCTGCTGATGAGGAGCAACAGGATGAACCGTCTCCTCACCTTCACCTCCTTAACTCATGTTTATTATTAAATTTATGAGTTTTAATACAGACTGGATTCTGTTGATGTTGAGGAACTTTAGATTTTGTTGTTCAGATAAACAAAAGGAACAACAGTAGAAAAGAAAACTGTTAGATAAAATTAGCATCTCAAAGTTCTCAACTCTGACAGTTCAGATGCTGCAAATCAAAGACTTCAGAGTGTTTTTGTTTATTAATTACTCCAGTCATTGATGCATTTTCTCCCCAGAAACTCAGAAAAACACAAACAGATTAAAATATGCACCAAACTTGTTTGGTCTCTTTCATCTCTGCGATCAATCAAACGTCGTCAGTAGATCTGATTTTCTGTCAGTCACAAGGATCTAAGAGTTGAGCTGCCAGATACTGAATTATACATTTATTATGCATGAACTGTTCAAAACAAAAGAGAAAAAACTTCAGAAACTTTTGTTTTTGAGCACAAACATGAACATTTGATTCCTTTGATAAATAAAAACTACAAAGAAATGAGAGGAAACTGATTAATTACCAAATCACTTGTTACAAACAGAAAGTTGAATAGGAAAGAGAGAAAAATGTTTTTACTCTGGAGATTAGAAATATCACAACAAATAAAAATAAATATTACAGAGGTCTGAGGAATAAAACTTTTAAACTTATAAATTAAACTTTTTTCAGAAAACTCATAGGATTATCTGAAAATAATGAGTTATAGTGACCAAAGTTTATAAATAAATGCATCATGAACTCGCCTGCATTGATCCACATGAACACGGAGTATTTTCATAAATGATTTAAAAACAAAAAAGTGTCCATAAAACAGGATCACTGAAAACACTGTAATACACAACCAGACCATTTGGTGGCGCTGTAACACCGTAACCCTGACAACACAAAACGGTGCAATGTTTATTTGTGAGAGTGAGGAAAACATGCAGGTTTCAGAGACGCAAAAAGATTAAAAGTTTTTTTTTCATAATAAACGCAGCTTGTGTGCAAATAAAACCATGAAACCAACTTTTTGAAATTCTCCAGTCAGGTTCTCTGTTTCATAACTGATAGTTTCTGGACTCTCAAAATGCAAAGCAACAAAACCTTTACAGATGATCCTGCAATGGTCTGGTGTCATCAGGCCTGAAATCTGTTTTTACTCACTGGGTTCAAGATTCATGGATTATAACACAGCAGGTGTCATAATTTCAGCAAAAGAAACGTCTCTAACAAATGAGAACAGACATAAAATAAATACATCCGGTCCAAGTTGTTTCTCCACAAGGAAACAACGTTTATCATTATTATACAAACTAAAGTCTGCAGTTTTAAATTACAACAATATTTTTTATTTAAGTGAGAATTAGACAAGGTTTCATTTAGGAGTTAGAAAGATCCGTCATGATTTGGACCCGACTAAAGAACTTTTTTATTTAGAAAAAAGAAAACAAACCTAATGAGACAAGAGGAAAATGAAGAACAGTGGAAAGTATTTTCACCAAAACCCTCAAGGAAACGAGAACCAGAAAGACGATCAAAGGATCTGGAAAGGAAACGAGTGAGTGAAGGAGTTTTTAAACTGAGGAGGCTGATTCCTGAAACCAGGACATGAACCAGGGCAGCAGAGGGAGGATCATGACTTTGGGAAACTCAATAAATATAATTATATTGAAAGATAGAGAAACACCAAATTAAACAGTAAAATGATTAAAACTCCAATCAGATTGTTTTTTTCCTGCAACATGAACTGATGGATTCATCACTGATAACTTCTTTTATTCCTCCAGTATTTATTAGGAAATGTGAAATGTGAGGCACCTTCACCTGTCATCAAGTATTTAAAAAAGTTTGGCTGAATTAGTAACTTTGTTCTGAAAGACTGAAACTCTGTCAACTTTAACTCAGTGAGGTAAAAACTCAGCTGTCAGTGAGTCTGAAGGGAACTTTAATAAATCATCTGCATTTATTCATGAAGCCGTTCAGAGACAAACATCCTCATTAATCTGCTGGATGCTAATGAATGCTAACAGGAAGTCCAGCGGGAGCAGAGAGCAGATTTACATGCAGAAACATCCAGCAGCGTTTAGTCTGTCTGTGTCTGCAGGGATTGTTTTGCCCCTCAGCTTGTCTGCTCAGGCTCAGGCTGCAGAAAACTTTAAATAAATGTGTGGAGGCTCACATGTCTCATGTGTTCATGCAACTTGAATTATTTCCTAATTAGGCCCGAGCAGCGAAGTGCTGCGAAGGCCTATTGTAATTTTCCTTGTTGCAACTGTTAACTGCACATTTTAACAACTCAGTCATTTTTGCCTTCAGTCCAGCAAAATAAAACTCTTATGGAGGCATTAATGTTACGGGGAAAATATATATATAATTTTGATCAACATGGAGCAGGAAATGTTGACATTCCTAAAGAAGAAAAATGTAATTCCAGTTTTGTGGGTTTAAAAAAATCAAAAGCATAAAACTTTTGCAAAAGCAGGATGGATGAATTTTCTTCAAGTGGGATTTCAGTGGATATTTTGAGAGAAATATAATAAAACTAGTTTTTAAAATCAAAACTTGAGACGAAAACATGTTGCTTAGTGTAATTCTGTTGTGGAAATTATTCTATGACAAAAATGACTAAAACCAACATTTCCTAAATTGGTGAATATTTAAAAATATTAGCTGGTTCTTCATTATTTTCATATATGTTAATAAGAGTCATTGGAGAAGATAAAACTGAGTTCTGGTGAATTATTACAATAACATTGAACACAAATTAGTTTCTTCTTCGGCAAAAGATTCAAATACCTTTTAACTTTTAATAATAGACGTTCTAATTAACTCAGGAAAGTAACATTTAAATGAAATGGTACCGGCACCATCCAGCTCCTTAAGGTTCTGCTCAGAGATCCAGGATGATCAGTGGATGAATCTAAACGCTCAGAAACCATCAGATCGATCTGATCTCTGAATCCCTCAGATGTTCCTTCAGAGCCAAAGATCCTCAGGTAGCTGCTCACCTGGATGCAGCTACTGATGGACCTGTGATTGGCTCCACACCTGATCACCTGTTTGGAGTTAATCTGCTGATCCAACCCTGTTTTCTTTTTACCCTGCAGGTAATTTTATGCGCTTCAGTTACATCTTTATGGGACAAAACTGAGGAAATGTAACATTTACATTTGAGTGAGAGTTTTACATCTTTTAATTTTATTTTATTCTCTGTGTTGTTGTCTGAGGATATATGTGGTTCAGTTTCAACATTTATGTTTAAAAGATTAAAATCATGGAGTTGCATCGGATCGAACACTGAATGGACTCAGCTTTCAGTGTGTTTAGGTGAGTTTTTGTGGTTTGTCATTTATTATCCATAAAAACGTTTGTGTCTCTGTTGCACATCTTCACTTCAGGTAAAATGTTTCCCTGTAATTAAAATTTCACCCCACGTTCTTTTTTATTCTTGTCGACTTGTGTGTGTAAAATATGGCGCCGCATGTTATTTGTAGGTCTGCTTTACACATGAAGACCCTGATCCTGGAGCAGTGATGTCTGGTTCTTAAAGTTCTGGTTCTGGAAACCCAGATGCTCTCAGAGTGAAGCTCAGAGTTTCCAGCTGAAGCTTTGATCCACTGATGATCAGAGTCAAACAGGAAGTGTTAGAGAAACGAGCAGCTCTCTGGAAACACAGCAGACCTCAGTCTGCAGCATGACGGCATCACATTAAAGACTTTTAAATGCATTTGTAAATGTTGTTTATAATATTTGATTCTTGTGTTGCTGAGGAAGTTCTATGTTTGTGTATTTACTGAGATTCAGTTTAATTGAAATACAACCTGAAAACTAAAATCTGCTAAATGCAGCATGATTTGGTTTGTAACTTAACATAAAACTTATTGTAATATATACATGATTGAACAACTTTTCTTTAACGTGAATAAAACATTATAAACCGTGAAAAACAAAAAATAGAAATAAACTGAGAAAAGAACCAGATAATACAGTGAAAGTTTTTATCACCTCCATCAGGTGGATCAAACAGACGGTCAGAAACACACAGAACTTCAGGACAGATTTCATCTGCTGCTGAAAACATGAATCTGTGACAGACTGGCGACGTGTCCAGGTGAGAGGAGGGGTCCAGGTGACAGGTGACCTGTCCAGGTGACAGGTGACCTGTCCAGGTGACAGGTGACCTGTCCAGGTGACAGGTGAACCTGTCCAGGTGAGGTGACCTGTCCAGGTGAACCTGTCCATGTGAGAGGTGACCTGTCAAGGTGACCCCTCCTCTCGCCCGGAACATCAGCTGGAGAGGCACCAGCAACTCCTGACCCACTGAGGGACAAAGGTGTAAAGAAAATGGATGGATGGATGAAAACACAAATCAACAAAATGTCAGCAAACATAGAAACTCTTATTTCTTCTTCTACCCAGAAAGTTTTACATTCATATCAACCGAATTCACATAAAGCTAAAAGCTAATTTTAATCTCTTAAATCTGCGGTTAGGTCAGTGATTTGTCATCAAAAATACCCAGCATCCTTAAAGGCGTCCAAACTCCTCTGATCTGAATCTGTAAAACTGTGAGGTTTCAGGAGGAAGTCAGAGCTGCAGCTGCAATTTGTTAATATTTCCTCTATAACGAGAAAAAACATGCAGATATATGTGCAGCAACTGTAGAAATGTGTAAATTGCTGTAATCAATAAAGATTTAGCCACGTCATTTATTCAGAAACGTCTGAATAATCTGTAACATCATATTTCTTGGCAGTTTGTGTGTGTGTGTGTGTGTGTGTGTGTGTGTGTGTGTGTGTGTGTGTGTGTGTGTGTGTGTGTGTGTGTGTGTGTCTCTTCTCTGCTGGTCGGTCTGGGATGGACCCATCGTCTCACACTGACCGCTGGGATCCACCTGTAAAACCTCCCAGAACCTGGAGTCCGACCAGAACCAGCCTGAGCTGGATTCTCCGGACGGTGAACCTCCAGCTCCATCATCGCTCTACTTCCTGTCACAATAAGCTGAAATGTTTTATCTCCTCCGGAGGTTTTATCATCAAGCCGATCAGAACATTTAGCAGAACAAACTTCCTCCTTACAACCAGAAGAAACTGAGATAAATGAAGCTTCATGTCATCAGAGTTACTCTGGATTAAAGACATTTTATAGGAATCATTTAAATTCTTAATAAGCTGAGAAGCAGGAGCTTTAAATAGTTCAACGTTTTAACAGTTTAATTTGTTTCTTCATAGTTTTGCAGTAAATAGGTGATAATTAGGAGTAAAATGATCAGAACCACAATCTTCTTGTTTTTACTACTTTTACTTTTTGTGTGGACTGTTACTATAAGAAGTGAGTAAAACTTTGTCAACTTTATTATGATCGTTATTATTCTGATGTAAAAAATGTAGAATACTGCTTTCAAAGTGAGGATAAAATAGAAAATAAAATTTTGAAAAATAATGTTTTTTTTTCATAAACCCTGTGATCTCTGGTCTCATACATTAGTGATAATTTAATCACCAACATGTCTCACTCTGAGTAATAAGAAAATTTAAATTTTGTTTGTGAGGAGATTTAGAAAACTAAAAACCTAAAACACATTTTGTTGACATATTCTGGAAATGTAACTTTCATTTGATGATTTCACTGATGAATTCAAAATTACTCTGGATTTTGAGGTTAAAACTAATATATTTCAGAAAATGAGTCTTTTCTCTCTCTATTAAGAAGAGTGTATAGTGTTTTAAATCAAAAATATAAACTATGATTCCTTCCTGTTTTCCTATCAGAACCAGAACATTTGGTTCAGTGAACATCTGGATCATGGAGATTATTTGCTGAGATCTTGTTTCCAGGCAGGTTTTCCTTTGATTTGATCTCTCATTTCAGTGCCTGACACCAGCGTGTCCTGTGTTCACAACCAGACCTGCATTTTACCATGTCAGATCGATGACAGGATCGACTCCATGACATGGAAACGTGAAGATCCACCGTCTCAGATTGTAAACTATAACCACGGTAACTTCAGCTACTCTGGGAGCTTCAGATCCAGAGCGTCTCTGTCTGAGGATCAGATCTCCAGAGGAAACGGTGACCTGATGCTGAGAGGAGTGAAGGTTGATGATGAGGGAGAATATGAGTGTAATGCAATTACATATGAGCAGCACAGTGATCTGGAAACAGTTCAACTTATAGGATATGTTCCACCTCACTTCTATTATACATGTGTTGTTC
>CAEGAF010018043.1:0-22968 GCA_903067075.1 Micropoecilia bifurca
TTTTTTTTTTTTTTTTTGTTTTTGCGTTGTTTTTTTTTTTTTTTTTTTTTTTTTATTTTTTTTTATTTATTTTTTTTTTTTTTTTTTTTTTTTTTTTTTTTTTTTTTTTCTCAGACCACAGGGAATGAAAGAGCTGAGGTTTCCTGTAGCAGCCTGCGCTCCGTTACCCAGAGATGCCGAGCAGTTCTCCTTTGCCAACTCTTTCCCTCTTTCTGCAATATCTCTCGTCATTTAACAGCTTTGTCAATAACTGGATACCAGTTTGGCTTTCTTTTTTTTTTTTGTGAGGCTTGGAGAAAACAATTTACATCATTTAGCAAGTATGCAGGTAAAATTTTCTTCTCTGGAAGAGTCAAGAAGCAGAATGCTAGGCCTGCTGCTCATGTAGTCACTGCTGGGTTTTATAGCCGGCAGTTGTATTCTCTTACCATTAAGTGTTCGAGAGGAACTATTAAATTTTAAAAGCTCATTAACAAGTTGGATTTGTTTTTGTCTCAAATTGAATTTCTTCAACACTTCTTTTTCTATAGAGGACTCTGGTTTCCTATCTGATATGAAACATTGACATTTTTTTCCATAGTATCCCAGTTCCAGACCTTCTTACTCCAAGGCAAGTGATTCTATGTGATTCTAACTTCCAAACATATAATTATCTTTAACCCACAGCACTTTTTTATTTTATTTTATTTTATGCTAAACGTTATTAGCGACCACAATTTATGTTGTTTAGTATCAAAACACCTCATGAAGGTAATGTTCGCTCCCATTGCGTGAATCTAATAGTAGTGAGCTGAACACAAAGGGTCACTGCTTTAAACTCAACACCATGAATCTATTTATTTGGCTGCATTTTGAAATACAAATGGTTAGGAAGCTTTGTCAAAGTACTGAGGCTGGCCAAGTTGCTAATGACAGTAAAGTTAGCGTTGACTTCAAGATTTAGCACTGAGCTAGGAGGCTTTTTCACTGTTCTTAATCTTTCTGGACTTGTACACCAATTGTAAAAATGTAAGCTACTTCACACCCAAACATGATTATGGAACAAGGAACATTGACTCTTTAAAACTCAGTTTGAGATTTATAAAAACCTTCAGCATTTTTAATATCTGTTGGAATTAGCGTAGAGTTAGACAAGCATAAAACTGAATTACATGACCTGGTCACACCTTGATTGTAATGAAGAGTTAAGCCTTTACTCGGTTTATACAGACAAAAAAAATGTACCTTTAGTTTTTTGCAAGTACTATTAAGTCTCATTCTTACGGATCTAATAAGGTCGATGTATCGTTATGTTTCATAAGGAAGTAGTGCAATAGGTCTTCTTTATTTGAACTGTATTACCCTGAAGTACCCTGATTTAGTAGTGCAGTGTGAGCGTCATTTTATTTTTCTTCCACAGGAATATGGAATTTATTTAAAAACGATCACAAAAGCAAAAACCAATCCTCCTTTTGGAGGATCTTTGTTTTTCGGAAAGAACTTGTAAAGTTCGGAAAGAACAGCACGCCACGTAATCCAGATGTCTCAGAGACAAGGCCCTATATTTAGACAACATGTGCACCTTGCACTGCCTGCGAAGACGGCAGCGCCGGCCTTCGTGTCTGTTTTCATTTAGTCGCCCTGGACGGGCTTAGTCTCAGCCGCTCGTCATCCACCCCCAGAGAAGCTCAGGTATCCAAGGATGTGTCTCGTCCTCCTGTCTGTTGTGTAAGTTTTATTCCTCTGTAACTCTCATATTCCTCCCACCAAGCCCTCCCGTCATCCTCCGCATGCCAAGCAGAGAGACAAAGACGCTGCTTCATCCCCCCCCCCTTTCGGTATGGTGATTATCTAAGCGAGGGCCTGTGAATCTAAACTAACTGCAGACTCTGAAGAATGTCCCCTCCGTCTAGCTGCCAGGCCTGAGATAAACACATCTGATCTCGCGAATCACCTTTTAATGAACCATGAGATGCGTGCGGACTGAGGGCGTCTCTTATCATAACCTCTCCAATCGGGCTCCATTACGTTAGACGTGAGTTCAATTAAGCCGCAGCACTTTCAGATCCCCACAGCGCAGAAACCTGCGACTCGCTTCTTCTTTTAACGGTCGACATTATTCATCAAAATGATTTGGTTATTGATGAACCTCTCCTGGATGTGCTGCTTTGTTTATCGCAGGCAGGAGACTGGAAGTTGATCTCATTCAACACTCCACAATAATCTAAATGATTACAATAAATAAGTTTTTCTTTTCTTCTTGTAATCATAAACTCTTCTCTCAAGCGTGTCATTCTGCAGAGCAAGCCTATGCATCTTCCAGTGTAAATTTATCTTATGGTTTTCGAATATCATTCGTTCTTTTCTCTTATTAAGTTTTAATAGTTTGTCTCGAACATTCAGACAGCGCGGATGACCTTTTGGGTCATGTTTGAATGATATAACTTTGGGAATTTTCCCCTCTCCGTGAACTTTCCCGTGCTGACAAGCCTTTCATCGTTACATCTCGTCTCGCTGCAACCCAGGCATTCCTCTGTTGTGTGTCTCTGATCACCACCTGATGACTGGATTGTGGAGATAAGAGACGAACAATGGGGAGATCTGGTTCTAATATGTGTGTAAAGGCTGAATGTAATCATCAGGGAAGAAAAAACTGAACAGTAGAGTCATCTGAGATTGGTTGATTAAGAGAGACAGATCTTTGTTTTTCACCGGCAGCGTCAGATGATAGGAAGGAGGGAAAGCTGAGTTAACCCCTGTGTCTCAACGGCATCCTAATCTTGTCCTCCTACAATTTGCTCATTGATTTACTCGTCTTCTCCATCTTAACTACCTCACTAAACAGAATTTATTTTTCTTCACATCCTTAAAGCTCCCGGTGAGACTGGACATCTATGACA
Organism: Micropoecilia bifurca; assembly: GCA_903067075.1. NCBI lineage: Eukaryota > Metazoa > Chordata > Actinopteri > Cyprinodontiformes > Poeciliidae > Micropoecilia > Micropoecilia bifurca. The sequence continues at coordinate 2,880 of CAEGAF010018043.1, forward strand.
TGTGCGACTGATTGTTAACCGGCAGTAAGAAACAAAAAAACTGTGATTTTCATTGAGATCATCCACGCTTGTCTAACTCGAGAGAAACCCGATTTTATTTATTCATGGTTGTTTTATTATGTTCTGCCCGTCTGTTGCGTTGGCCTGGAAGCCTGATATTCATCAAACTGACAAATTATTGGATTCTTGATGTTAAACCAACTTGCAGATTGAGACACAAGTAAATCATTTTGCAAATAGCTTGCACAATATATTCTTTCAAGAGGATTTATAAAACAGCGACACAGGCTAGACTTTGTGGGTCTGTCTTAGCCTTTCTGTGGGCTTAGGCTGGGTTTCCACCTGATTTTGTCTCGGTCTTGTAATTAAACATTGTGTATTGGTCAGCACGTCTCACCAAAACGTGGCACGTCTCACCAAAACGTCGAGAAGGCAAAACAGGAGTTGCCAAGAGCAAAATCTCCGTGTCACATGAACAAATATTATATTCAGTATCCAAAAAGAAAATCTGTCAGTGAGCAGACACCTGGACCTGACAGACCAAATGGATCATTTTCAAATCCGAGGCTCCCAGGACAGAGGCTATCAGAAGTTAGAGCCACATAAATGTAATTTTCAATGTAAAGACGTGAGCTTAAATATTGTTTCATCAATCAAATCAAATCAGGTTTTTTTTGCCTGCATCCTGCCAAATTAAATCAATATGAAAAGATGCTCAATATTATTTAATTTTAAGAAGAACTCATCAAATGCAGAGAGAGTTATTCATTAATATTTTTGACAATTTAATAATGTGTAGTTTTATCAATACATTCAGCCACAATCAGACCTTTGAGGACATTTGGGATCTTGAAGATGAAAATGACTTTGACGTCCCTGATCAATTGAATGGTAGCTAAGAGCTTTTTGACTGTCAAGTTGTTGGTAGTACGATATTATTTATAATATTAATATTTAAAACTAATGAATTGAAGGTATTCCATACATCTTTTCCATATGTTCCAGTAATTGTGACGGATGCTCTCTATACAGTCGCGCCTTTAAAAAACTCCCCACGTGAAGCATAAACGTAGCGTTCGCAGGCACACGTGTTCAGTCAGTTAAGGCCACAACTCAGCATAAAATGGCAAGTTGATTCAGACAACATGTCTGACATACTCATATGAAGTAGAACTGGGCAATATCTCAGCCCTTCACTTGTCGTGAGCGCCTGACACTTCCCAGAGCTCCCAGCGCTGTGTGCTCTGACCCATTGTGATCTTTGGTGGCTTTCGCAGCCTTCATCGGACCAGACTCGCACTCACTGCAGACAACGCCCAAGGGACACATCAACTGGTTTTCTCACAGCTCTTACATGGCCCAGTGTGTGTATTTCAGCAGTCAAATAGCCTTTTTGTTGTTTTTTTTTAAATGTGTTCCGTGTTAAAAAGAAAAAAAAGCAGAATGGTTATGAATGGGAAGATGTAAAACTTTCACTTATCGTACACTCGCCCCACCGACTCTTGATTGCTTTTTTTTTTTCCAGGACATTGCAGCCATTAAAATCGACAAGGTCAAACACCAGGAAATTCCTGTTTCTGAAGATAAAGCCTTTTTTTTTTTTTTTTTACATTCACATCACGATACAGACATAACTTCTGCAAAACGATGCAATCGTGCTCACACAGACACTGGGCTATGTTTGTACAGCCCAGCAGTGGATCCTGGGAGGTGTGAGGCCAGAACTGGCGGCGTCTCCTTACACAGCGGTCCGCCTCAGCCTGCAGCTAATAAAGGCTCGCATTGATCCCGATGGGTGGGGTGGGCCTGGGCACAGACCACAGTCGGAGAAAGCAATGTGCTGCACGCTGGTGGTCTGAGCGAAACGCATGTATGCGTGTCAGGGTATGAGGTGCTTTGTGTGTTCTTTTCAGCTGGCAGCGGCTGGAGATTTAAGTGAGTGATCAATCAAACAAGGGCCAGTGAATAGTTAATGGGTCTTAAGTTGGATCCAAATTATCTAATGAACATCCAGCTGAAATTAAAGGGGATGAGGGAACAAGGGCTTTTCTTGACCGAACAGATCTTCCCCCCCCGACACTCCACAGCACGCAGACACAAATCAAGGATAGGGACTGAAGAAACCCTGTCCCGACTCCAGATGAACTTCTGTGCTTTGACCTTAACGTTTAGATGGATGTGCTGCCAAAGCTTATTTGCACAAAGATTTCAATGCACATATGCAAAGCAATATTTGTAAAGAGCGCCGTAGAATTCAAGGGTTGGCCTTAAGCGATCGCTCACAACAGCCCAGTTCTCTGACTTATCTCCTAGATTTATGGACGCCTTTCATGGCAGCTGGATTCTTGTAATATTTACAAAGTCATAATCCCAAGAGAATCTACCTCGCGTGCTTTTGTGTAGCAAAGCGTTCTGTGTGTCTGGTTAGTTTTATTGTCAAATAAGACGAGAAAGGAGAAAAGGCAAGACATTCATCTTGTTTCACCCTTGGCAGGTCATGTACTTGTTTGCTTTTTATCTTTTGGTACAGAATCACAATCGTGATTCGTGACCATCTGCTCAAGGTGGCTGACATTATTAGTGCTTTTGAAATAAACACACCCATTATCTCGATATTTAACTATCTACAGTTGGCAGTCTGTGGAAAGCAGCTAGTGAAGCCTTGGGCCTGTAATTTTGCTTTTGTTTCAGTATTGGGTTTCACCACTTCTGAATACATGTTGGCAATCACTGCTTGTGTTGTTGTATATCTGCACACAGTCTCAAGACCACATGATGTATGGGGGATTGTAGGCATTGACTTGGGGTAAAATCCCCCAAACAATTGACATCCATTTTTTATGGCTGTCTGAGATAGTCATATTTTCTACTTTATAGAAAAAATGACTCTGCCGCCATTGAACCATGTTGTATATAAAGGATATTTAAAAGTTGTAAAAGTATATTGAAAAGTTGTTGGAAGTCAGGCTTAGTCATGTTTTTATGTCAACATCTTTACCTTTTCCTTTCGATTTCAATTTTCACATTGTTTGCCACCTGATAGAATAAAATGGGTATGATAGATGGATGGATGGATGGATGGATGGATGGATGGATGGATGGATGGATTATTTATTGGCCACTTTTCTCACTGTATGAGCGCATTTATCACAACAATTTTAAAACTTTTAGCCACCTGAATTTAATCTAGAATCAAAAATATTTACAGATAAACTATCACTTTGGGCCTCAAGGAGACAATCTTTATGTTTCTGTGCAAACTGTGATTCTTTCTGTAAACTTATTTAGCCGACTGTGGCAGGTTTTGACCAAAATTCACAAATATAGATAGATCTAGAGATTGGGGTTATAATACATGAGAAACTTGTACCGGCAACACGGTGACATGGTGAAGTTCTAGCTATTCACAACCATGGTGAAGTACAGAGCAGAACAATTTTTAAAGTCTGATACCTTTGAAGTGAAACAGAAAAGACATTTGGGTTGATTTTTGCTTAATTCTTCTTTGCAGCACAACGTTTTTTGTAAAACTATCATGACATGTCCATATGATGTTTATGAGCCTTAGAAAATCAGTGGCGGTTTAATGTACCATTTCTAATAAATTAAGTCAGATGTTCCTTTCAATTGCATTTTTAAAGCTTCTTACTTAAATGACAACCCAGAGGTAATACTATGTCATTTTTGCTATATTAAATACTTTTGCTACCACACATCCTAGACTTCTCAAAATTGCCAATTAGAGATGTAATATAACAGAATGACTCAGTGTAGCGTCAGTGCCAGAGGAGCCCATGTTGAAGTGTTCAGGCTGCAGCACAGTAGCCTTTAGCGCAGAGGCATTTTGACTCTTTCGGGGGGGAGGAGGGGATTTAACCAAGATTTCCTGCTCCTTATTAAATTTTAATCTCTCTTCTATGTCTCTTTTTCTCCATTTTGGACAGAAAAATAGGCTTTCCTCTGTGTTGTGCTGCCAGCCAACAGTGTCTGTATGTGTCCAATATGTGCATCTGCGTGGAAAACCGTTTCAGCAGCGAGTTGAGGGATCCTGGGAAATGATTGGCAGAGGATGTATATTAAATGGGAGATAAAGATCTAAAGCTTTTATTCTCCTCTTTCCACCTCTGTTTCTGTTTTTCTGTTCAATGTCTTGCAATGATTTCACGTCTCCTTTATAATTTTTCCCTACTCCATCTAATGCTCAGGTCTTCCTCTAAACATCATTAAATGCTTTGGACTTAAGCTTCAGGCACCAAGCTGAGTGTTTTCATGGAGATTAAACTTGGACCGATGTAGACTACTAGGGATTTTAACTTTGTTTTTCCTACTTGGATATTTTTCTCAGCTCTAATGCAGCTTAAAATTGTTTCCCAGTTCTACCAAAAAAAGAGAATGGAACAATTGACAGTGTGTTATTGTTAGTCCTCTTTTTTTAGCCTTCTCTAGAACATGTCTCACCTTCAGCACACGCATTCTTAATTTAACTCACACACTCCACTCCCATCCAAAGTTATTGAATAACTAAGACGAAATGCAAAACTGTTCATTCAAATGCTCCATTTGGTAAAAACTGTGAACAGTTTGTATGACATTTTGTTCCAAACTTATGTCTTCATCACAACTAGAATCCATGATTAAAAAGTCCATGATTCATAAATTAATTCATTACTTTTGGGTAAAGTAAGATTAAAACAATGCGCTCTATAAAAAAGTTGCATGATCCCCTGTCACATGGCTTGTTTTATTTTCTGGTCTTGTTCTGTGGAAAACCGATTTCATGGGTCAGGATCAGACAACATGTCTGTACTGTCTGCCAGCTGATAACAAGAACAGGTCTGTGTAAAACATTTGCCTGAGCTATGGATCCAGGTAAATATAATATTGCCATGACAGCAACATGTGCGCACTTTGCTTCTTTTTTTACATTAAATGCTGAAAATAAAAAGAAATCAGAATTTGTGTTTCTGACTTGTTACATTTCTGTCACAGCGATTCTGGGGGCTTGTTCAGGATATGCTAAGAATGATAACACACCAGCATTTTCTACATAATTTTATGGGATAGAGGTCATAATTTTCTATTCTATTGTTAATTTCTATTATTTTCTAATATTTTCCTTCTCTTTCCTGACTCAATACAGAATTGAATGGCCGGGCATTGCACACTTTCTTAGTTTTTATTGAGTAAGATCATTCAGTGCTGATTCATTTAACATTTACTTTTGACGGATGTCCATGATGTGGGCTGTAGGGGCATGTATATAAAAAGTTGCCATACTTGTCTTATGTATGTTGTCCTTTTGGAATTAAAAGTTTGTTCATGAAGTGGTTGTAGAAAATTCTGGACATAATATGTCAGGGAGTTTCAAATGAACTACGCTGGAGCAATTTAGCAAATATTAAAATCTTTTGTGACTAGTTGTAGGAGAGTCGTTTAGTCTGCTTTCACAAAATAAGTGGACAAAAACACAATCTTGCTTTTTACATCTAAATCATACACGTTGACGAATTGAAATGAGCTGACGTACACATTCTTTCCCTTTCTGCTTTTCTAAGTTCTTCCCACTCCACCTTTTTGCTGGTACATCTAAATTAACTGCAGGAACAGAATCGCCGAGCATTGCCCTTTTTGGCAGCGCACAATAAGAGCATTCACACCAGCAACGGGCTGTGTGTGGAGAGCAGGACGCTTAAAGAAGAGAGAGGAGGAAATTGGAGCGGGGACTCGTGGGTGGAAAGGCCCTGAATTTGCCAGAAGAGACCTGCATGGCACGACGAGAAGGCAATCATTCTGATTTACAGGAGATCGGATTCCTGGATGCCCTTGAAGTTTTCCCGCTGGTGAGGTGAGGTCATCTCCTCGGTGCCCTCCAACACACAGCTCCCTTCATAGCGAAGTCGTCCAGACATAAATCTGCATCGATGCATCGACTTCTTATTTTTCACTTGATGAGAAAAAAAAACAAACAAGGAAAACTTAATGCCCGTTTTTGTGGACGTTTGCCTGTGGCGTCCCGTCTCGAGTCAATGAAAGGCAGAATATTTATTGCCTTGGAAAGGTGGAAGCATAGAGGCCTTTATACGATTATTTTTCTACTATTTTCTCTCGATTACCTAATCAGGGGCTTGTATAGAATTGAGGTGCAGTGCTGGGGCAGGAGGAAATCTGCAGATGTCTGTGTTTACCTGGACCCACCACCTCCTGGATCACGGGGTAACTTTCCACGCCGTGCAAACTCAATCTGCGGAAAAGACGAGATGGCAGAGCATGAACTTGCAACTTGCAACAGATATCAGTCAGGCGAATACAAAGAACTGGAGGCCTTTTTGCTGGCCTGAAACATGTAATTGTGTAACATGTAACATGTGTGAGACTCCAGAGCTCCGGTATTGTTGTGTCAGTAATTTGCCTTACTTTGACTGCTTCACCTTTCATCCTGCACTCAAACACTTTCATCTGCACAGTGTATCAGCCCCTATTTAATTATTAGCATGTCTGGTTCTGCGCTCAAATTTACTCCCCGCGGTATTAACGGCGTGCTCTGTCTAATGAAGTCATCGAGCAAATAACAACCTCGAATTTGCCCTTCTCACATCTTTTCTCTTCCTGCAAACTTTCATCATTTTATAAGCTTTACACCTCTCATTTTGTTAGTTTTACTACTCTATCAATTGACGTGAGCTCATACTTCTTTGTATGTTTCTTGACCTTTGTCTGTTTCTCACCTGCTACATGACAGAAAAACACGAGGATGGTCCACATGTGTTATGTATTTGAAGTCACATGGTTCTACTCATTTTACACATTTTGCTGGGTGTTAGGCGTTTATAGTCCGAATCAACGGGAGTCGCAGCAACAGGTATATGAAATCGAATTAATGTCAAAACTGCTGTCACACTTGAGTTTAGGCAACTTGGGTTTAAATGTGAGAAAATTAAGGAAATCTTGTGAATCATACAATCAAGTTACATACATATAACTTACATAAAATGTAGTATAACATTTTTAAAATAAATAAATCTTGGTAATTTTGGGTCTAAATTGCAAATTTTGTCAAAATTGGTTTTGGCATTTCGGAAGGACACAAAGTAATGTTTTAGATCAACATAAGAAAGCCTAACACATTGCACTTTGACTCTACACCTGGAAATAAAGTTGCTTTATTAGCACCTGATTAGCTAAAGTTAAAACCTGAATGCAATTTGTGCTTAATTTGGCACAACCTGACATTCCCAGACAAATCAGAGTTGCTCTGAAATAATCCTAGTTCCCTTTTGATTTTCCTATCAAGACCCCTCTGGATGTTAGAACACTGACCTTCATCCAATCAGACTAAACACGGCATGTAACTTAAAAACGAGTGTGGAAAAGAAAAAAAAACAAATCTGATGATGAATTTTGACAGACACATTCTGCCACAGCAAATAAATATGAGCTCTGAGAGTATTTGATATCCGAGGCTAGTTTTGGCATATTTTGAAGCAGAGACATTGGATATTTTTCTGGTTGGTTGGGTATCTTGGTGGCATCCCAGCATACACATGCACGCACAAAATAACTGAGAACAGACTTATGTCTTCTTGTTATATTTAGGTAATAAAGCTACTTGGATGGGATTAAAACCTAATATTTCAAAAATAATTGAAAAAGGTAAGAAAAAAAGAACAAGAAAAACGAAGCGGTTTCATATGCTTTGAATGTTATTGCAAGTCATTAAAGTCATCTTTGAATGAATGAACCACCCATGGAACTGTTTTTGGAACAGAGGACAGTCTCAGAAAAGCAAAAAGGAGCTTTTTAATGTTCCCTATGACATATCCTACTTCAGTTTGCTTTACAATATGCCTTACTTTTACTTCAGTTTATTTAACTAATGATTTAAGGGAAACAAAACCGCTTTAGGCAGGAGATTTTTTTTTTGCTAGCAGAGGGGGGGAAAAAACGACAGTTTTTCCTGAACAGCAACCAAACAAAACCTGAAATTTACCACTGCCACCTAAAATAACAGATGTTAATTTCTCATTATGCACGCAGATTTTTGGCCACATTTGCACGCAATCGTGGTTATATTATGGTCATTCAGTTCCTCTGGTGATTATTTTATAATGTGGAGAAATATGCCTTGGATTCAAAGACACAGGGACTGTGACCACAGCTCAAATAATATGCCACAATCCGACACCTCCAAGTGCTCATCAGGCTGAGGGAAGAATTACCTCACTGAAATGAGGCAGACTCCAAATAAAACCTCAAACATACTCAGTTTTCAGGTTACAGACCTTTCTCCTTTCTGTTTATCATATTATTGCGTTTTTTTAAAAAATACACAAGTCTTTCAGGTAAAAGCAGAGCTGACAGCCACAAGATTAATTCACCTTTAATTTGTACCTACTACAATAACATTTTGTGCTGCAATTAATGACTTCATATAATGGATGTTTAATTTACTCATAACTTACTATAAAGCAATGAGGTTATATTTTTGTTTGACTGGTCTCATATTTGGTCATGTCCTATCTGAGTTTTCATTCAGAAATATAAGTGATTGAAATAGGAGGGAACATAACCTCTGAAAAACAAAAATCATACAGTTAATTTAACTTATTGCAAACATTTAGTTGTTATTGGTACTTATTTCCAAAAATGATCAAAATCCTTCATTAATGAGACAAGTGACATTTCAAACAAACTAATTTCAAGGCACTTAAAAAAAACTATTCAGGGAAGGAATTATTATGAAGCGCTGATCAACCAATCAGATAGATCTCAGGAGAGAAGTAGCAATGTATGCTATACAGTTTAGAATACGCTACCAAAAATGTCAAAAAGCTATTATTATAGACAAAATATGATCTCCTGACATTGAGCAGTTTTAATATTAAAGCTTTCGGATATTTAATCATTCTGTTTAATAGGAAAGACAGTTTCACATTTCAGTTTGCGTTGATCAGTATTTGAAAGTGGCTTATCATGAAGTATTTTACATCTGAACCTCTTGTGTGTGAAGAATTTAAGATTATGAAAGTATTCACATTTTGAAGATCTTTTGAAATCACTGGCGAATGACGCAGTTTGTGCAAGTGAAAGGCCTTTGGATGTGTTTGTGTGCATTGCCGTTTATTTACAGGTAGAGCACAGAAGGATGTTGAAAGTGGAAATGGAACAAGTGTGTACAGAGACAGGCAAAAGAAACGAAAACCGGGTTTGAAAAAAAATTGTACTGAAGGCTGATTCCCATAAAAAGCTAAATTAAACCTGTCTCTTGATTTGCACCTCTTTAGAAGGAACAAAAATCACAAATGTAACAGATGATCAATAAGAAAAATTGGTTCTAAATCACAAATTTCAAATCATTCCAGAGATTGTTTGACAGGAATGAGATCCAGTCCAAAAGCAGTTAACACTGAGAGATGACATTCATTATTCCTACAGAATGTATTTATCCATCATTCAAAGCTAGGTTTGGTGATGACAAAGTTATTTTTTGTTGTTTAAGGAATGAAAAATGCATCCCACCGCAGACCATAATGTTGCAAAAGTGCAATTCAGACACGTCAGCTTGATGGTATGGCCAGCAAGCAGTCTGGGGGTTTTTATGGTTGGAATTCAAAATGAAAACGATCTTAGTACAAGATGCTTTTCTGCAAAATTCACAGTGCTTCGCAAGGATTTAACTTTTTCCACATTTTGTCACGTCACAATCACAAAAATGTTTGCATTTTTACCAAGACATGATACGACAGGCCAACACAAGTCAGACATCTTTTGTGAAAGAGAAGGAAAAAAATCAAACTTTTGCTTTTTAAATCCTTTTCAAATGAAATTCTAAAAGAAAATAGCCTTTGTATTTAGACAGAACCACCTTTCGCTGCGGAACAGCTGAACGCGTTTTGGCCCAAGTTGAAACTTCTTTCCTGTTCTTCCATAACCCTAGTCAGATTGGACACTGTCTCCACATAGGAATTTTATATCTTCAGAGAAGAATTGCATTTATCAACTCTATTTACTAATTACGTGACCTCTGGAGTGATTAACCAAATTATTTAACAAATTGTGCATCTTTGGTATAATGCAGACCATTTGTTTCATTCTGTTGTGGAAATGCTACGCAGATATTGCATGAAAACATGAAAAACAGCTAAGACTATGTATTTTTGTGACCTTTATGTTTAGCTTTTGGCCTATTGTGTCAAGAGCCATTTTTGCAGGGTCCAATTAATTAATCCATAGCTGCAGGTTGCAGAGTACTGCTTTATACCAATGAAATATTTGAAGTTGGAATTTACAGATATGAAAATGTTTATGTGGCGTTAATATGTTATTGTATCTTTAGTGTGAGATGTTCATATGATATACTGCAGATTGAATGTGTATTTTTCAATGGTAAAAGCCATAACTCATAGCATTTAAGCTGCCACAAAAGCCAAAAGATATGTCAAATTACAATTTGTTTTATTCTTCAAGTTTCTACACTTGAGCCTATACAAGCAATTAAGTTAAAGTTCAAAGATCTTTTTTAAGACATGTTTTTAAAAGACAGAATGTTCGATGTTGCTACAAGATTTAAAAAGAAAAAAAAAGTTTGTGTCATGTCTGGGATTTTCTTTTCTACAAGATAAAACAGCTGAGTAAACATCCTCCAGAAGTGGTGATTTCATGTTTTCTTGCCAGCAGTTGTGCAGACGTTTGAGCCCCTTTTTAAGTTTAAAGGCTTTTCTTGGCATCGTGCACGTGTGCTTGCCTTCTCAGTGAAAATATTTAGAACCTGTAAATGCTGTTATGTCTAGACTGAGCCAGTGCTCTCTCTCTCTCCTTATGCGTGTGAAAACGACTCCCTCCACCTCTCTTCTCTTGGTTTGCATGAGATACGTGCAAAGTTTGGTGAAAGAAGGTGGCTGTGGTTGAGAAGCCGCCTGCCAGCCGTGTGGGTTCATGGTCGAGTTAGAATTCATTATGGTCACCGCTGTGGCTGAGGTTTTATCAGAATTGGATGACTCAGCCGAAAGTTTTGTCAGAATCAACGTTCGGTTCTCTCCGAGGTCTGTGGTTGGAACCAAAACTATTCGAGCACCGCTCGATTCGATTGTCGTATTCCGTGTTTTTTTTGTAAACGTTGACCTCATGCAACGTGCGACGTCGAGGTGCCGACTCCTCCCGCCCCGCGCAGGCTCGTATTTTCGCCGCCAAATCCTCACGCTCTGGGTTTCTCTCTCTGTAGCACGTGGTTTGGGAAACGTCTGGCGGTCTGGACCAGCGCGTGTACGGCGTAGGGGGGTAAACGTCCGCCCTGCTCGTCGGGTCAAACCTCTCCGCCGCTGTTCCTTGCCTTAGTGGGTAGACGGCGCAGTGAGTGTTTGGCGTCTCCCTGCCATGTCAGCTCAGTCCTCTTGAGGCGCTGCTAAATTACGGTTTGGAAGCTGCCGCTCATGCTTCGGTAGTCGTTGCAACTTTCCCGCGCTTTTTTTTTTTTTAAGTCATTGCAGAGCGGTATAACTCAACGCTCGTGAAAGGTGATAACTGCAGGCATTATGTCAATGTCAGGTGGTTTCTAGATATAGGTCTGTGTATCTTTAACCTTTTATGGTCTACTTCAAAATTTTGGAGTACACTGTGGCGTTTTTTTTTTTTCACATATTGAAGTAAATATCTCTTGAACTTATTCATACTTTCTCATGTTACAGTGACAAGCCCCAATGTATTTTATTTGGATTTTGTGTGACAAACCAACAGTTATTTCATAAAAAAGATAAAATAGACATTTGTATTTAGTCCCCGTCATTCTGACACAGAACAAAATCCAGTGCCACCAATTAACAGACTGCTGATGACCAATATGTGAAACACTTTAAACTGCAAAAAAACAATATTGTCACTCTGATTACAATTTTTAATACCATGCTGTAGGGATGTTTGAGGGCTGCACAGTGACGCAGTTGGTAGAGCTGTTGTTGAAGGTTCAGGGTTTGATTCCCGGCCCCAGTCTTTCTGCATGGAGTTTGCTTGTTCTCCCTGTGCATGCGTGGGTTTTCTCCGGGTACTCCGGCTTCCTCCCACAGTCCAAAAACATGACTGTCAGGTTAATTGGTCTCTCCAAATTGCCCCTAAGTGTGAGTGTGTGTGTGTGCATGGTCGTTTGTCCTGTGTGTCTCTGTGTTGCCCAGCGACAGACTGATGACCTGTCCACGGTGACCCTGCCTTTCGCCCAAAACGTTAGCTGGAGATAGGCACCAGCACCTCCCGACCCCACCAAGGGACAAGGGGGTAAAGAAAATGGATGGATGTCGGGATGTTTATCTTCAGCAGGCTGTTACTGGTCAGGAATGATGGGAGAAAGGATTTAAAAAAATACACTTTGGGTTGAGGTGGAGGTTTGCCTTCAATTGCCAGTCATGCTTTTGGCTATAGGCCATATAGGAAGCTGCACAGAGCAGCATTAGGAATGAAATTGCCTCCTGCGATTTTGATTGTTTAGAGATTGACTGAAGGTGGGTCTTGCCTATTGTACTGTTTATGTAAGAATCACCACTGAGCAGAGATATAAATCAATGGCTTTTATCAAGGCATTTTCATGAGCTAGAGTCATACTTCTAACCCAGGGAAACAGAAAGTTCCTACACCTCACATGAACAAAATGAATGAAAATGATAAATTATTAAAAGAAAAAAGGAAATAACTGATGCCATTGTTGTAACACAAGTGATTTGGTACAACAACAAAAAAAACCAAAGATTTTTAAAAGTTTTTTTTTCAGAACATTTCAATGCATCAAATTCGCCTTTGTCTATAAGGTTTGAGGACACTGTATCTCTCTAGAGTTCAACTCTTTTGCTTGCAAAACAGCGGGCATTCAGACCTGCCTCTTAAATTACTGCGCATTTGCACTGAAACCACAGACCCCCACACCAGACAAGCTTCCTTGCCAGCCAGCCAGAAAGTCGGCCAGCCACCAAACACTGTCTCACTAATACTCTCTGCCTTCCCTTATTTATTTTTCTTAACATCTCTTTCTTTGCATTCCTCATGTTTCCTTTGACAGAAGATCTGTAGTCTCCCAAATGCATAAACAAACACAAGCTACAGATATTTATGATGAGTCTCAAATAAACAGCTGAAGGAATTCTTTGGTAAATGGCCGTAAATCAAGAATTTGGACTATCTAGCTTTAGTTCCCAAAAGAAATCGCAGACTTCAGGCTAATCTCAGCACATGTGGTGCCAATGAACACACCTCTTTTTCTAAGTGCTTGTGATTTAAAGCGTGCTATGTATTCCCAAATTACTTCCAATGCTGTTGCCAATTAACCATTTTGTGTAATGACATGTAATTGTCAAATTAGAAGATGTCAACTTATGTTCATGTGAATGCTTCTCCTCGGAGCAAAAGTTCCATTGCGCAAACTTTTCTCTCTCGTGCTGAGAGGAAAACAAGCAAGTGACAACCACAAACGCTGTGGAAGTAACCGTCTCGCAATTACCTGAGGGGAAAAAGAGCCTTTCCCTCCCTATAAATTACCTAATTTCATAGAAAGAGAAACATGATGCTGCTACTGCACACATGTGTACTGACATACACGTAAACTGTGGAGGAATGTTGTGACAAGTATAGAGTGGTGTGAAAAATTTATTTGTATAAGTGGAACCTTTTCACATTTTGTCACATTACAGCTGTAAACCTCAGAGTGTCTTGATTGGCACTTTATGTAGAAGAACAAAGGCAGAGCATCGTCTTTAAACGCATGTTTGCTTCCTTATTTTTGCAAAGAAAACTCTTAAAGGATGCTCTTGTCTAATTTTGTAACACATACCTATTTGGACTTAGTCCTGGGCTTTGACTGGGCCGTTGTAAAACGTGAGTACACCTAAATCTGAATCATTTTGTTGTAGGTCTGACTGAGTGTTGAGTGTTATCATCCCATTGGAAGATAAACTTCCAGGTTTAACTTCCAGGCTTATCTGGCTCAGCAACAGGTTTAGATATCCTCAGATCATGATGCTGCCACCACCATGTTTCAAAGTGGAGACGATGCGTTGAGTGAGATGTTCAATGTTAGTTTTCTTGTATGTATAGCATTTTACATATTTGCTGGAGTATTTAATTTTGGCCTAATATGATCGTCACATGTTTGGTGAGTCAAATTGTAAGTTTCAAACTTTAATTTTTGACTGTCACGACTTCCTGTTAGCATTATTTTTTCTTTGTGTCATTTCCACCAACACTTTATGAACCTTTTATTAAAGGCGATTGCTTTACTGGTTTATTGCATTTGTTGTGTACCTTCACCAAAACATGTTAGAACGCTTTGTTTTTCTCCTTAATTTTGTCTTTTCCACTTAAATATTCATCACCTGTCTTTTGCAAACTTGTTATACGGTGCTGTAAAAGTACAGCACAGCTGCGTGCTAATTGCCTCAATAAACCTCTATGTAAAAATGTTTGCTATGCAATAAAAATTAACCACATTTACAGAATTTCCTTGCCTAATAAAGTGGTGATTTGGTTGGCATTTATAAGCAGTTAGTCTGAGCCTCAAAATACATTTTGCATTCCAAATCATTAAAAACCTAATTCCTTAGTCCAAATAGGGCTTAACAGCTTGGGGTAGAGTTGGATTGGGAATGCATCTTGGTTTTGCAGGTTGAATCCAGTTCCACACACTTAACATTGCATGTTTTTTAAGACCAAAAACCTGCCAAGTGTCCTCAGGTGGTTTTCCTGTTAACATAGGGCCATGGCTGTAAAAATATTTGGCCAAAGGCAATGTGCCCGTCTTTACCTGAGGTTAATTTGAGATGACAGAAATGCATACTGTGGATGCCTCAGATCATTAAGATCTAAAGTTGTCCCCGTTGAAAGGTTCAGTTAGAAAAATAAAAATAAAAGCATGCTGCTGCTAACATAAGCTACATACTGAATGGAAAGCAGTCTGTGTAAATATATTTGAGTTTGAAACTTAGGGAATTAGAAACCTGGCAGTCATGATATAAAGCTCCACAGTCACCACACATTTCACGGCATCTATATTCCAATGACGATCTTTTGAAGTGGTTTTTAATAGTAGTTTACCAAACTTTCTTATTTTCTGACCTCTTATTGACCCGGTTATCCAGTTTTTGCATTGTGTTTCCAGGCATGTTATTTCTAGTATCCAATCTCACCTTTACACAGAGCTGGTTTGTGATACTGGCACTTTTTGAAGCCCACTCTGAGTGGGCGTTTTTGGGAACACCCCCGCGGAGGTGTGAAGAACTCTGCAGATGCGAAAGCACATGGCTGCAGAGTTTGTTCTACATATGCAAGGACAAACTCAAGTAAAGCAATGGCAGATTGCATTGTGTTGTATGTGCTACTTAACCTGTTCAGGCTAATATAACATTTGATAAGGAACGTGTATGTGTTGCATGAACACTTGGTTCATTGGAGATGGGTTATTGTTATATGAGGTAGAAGTTAGTGAGGTGGAAGTTAAGGTATCAAAAGCACATGCTTGCTTCCTCAACATTCAGCTAGAATCACAGTGCCATTTAGTGCCCTGGCATTAACAACAACAGATTAAATGTCTCAGCGATGCTGTATAAACATAGAACTTTTCACCAATTACATCCAAAAAGATTCCAGACAGAAGTCTTCTGTAAACAGAGCCTAAATGTCCAATTCTGAAAGGCCAGTCAGAATTTTAGTCTTGATCAGAGACAATATTGCGCATAACTTAATTAAAGTGATCAGTAGTAGTTGTTTTTTTTATCATCTAGAAAGTCTGCTCACCCTTCTAAGACCTCATAAAAATTGTATCAAGCAGGCCTTTCTAACCATAAAACAATTATTCACTAGATATGTCTTTCGATTCTGATTCTATGTAAGACTGTACGTTTTTAGAACTGGGCTTGCTGCCAGGTGGCACTCTGTTACCTAAGTATACGGTAATTCACATTAGCTCCTGAGAGCAAGTCATTCATTCATAAATATTGGCAGCAGCAGTCTGATTTTTCACATTGTGGGGTATGGACATGATTGGATACACAAATTCAATGACTTGAATGAGTGGGCAAATACTTTTGCTGACTATGGTGTACTTTAGAAATTTGTAATACTTCAAAATTGAAACAAAATTAAAAATTTATGGATGTTTATCAATGCAAGAGAGTTGAAAAAGGTTCATTGTAGCTCATAGATGAAAGCCTTTATACCAGAACATTGTTTCAACTTGTCTTCCTCTCTCACCTACAGATCTTTGTGTGTATGAGAAGCTTGGGATGCTGGTGACCATGCTGTTGGCTCCTGTCTGCGTGCTGCTGATGCTTGGGGGCCGTGCTTTTGCTGGAGGTTACCCCCCCATCCCTCATGTGAAGTACATGCAGCCCATGATGAAAGGACCTGTTGGACCTCCATTTCGAGAGGGCAAGGGACATTATGTTGGTAAGTAATCCCTCTTTCATTTGTTTTCACATTCAGCAAGCCACACGAAGCAACAGACCGCACAGCCATTCTGCAGCATAATAGGCCTGTTCTCTTTCTGTAAATAGACCTAATATTTGAAGCCTATGTTCAACGTACACAAATAGCCCTCCTCTGGAATCTGGCATTGCTCAGTAGGGGCCTATTAAAGGTCCTATTGCCAAATGTTAGTTGAAGTGAGTGAACGGGGCTAGTTGTTCCTCACACCATCTGGATGCCGTTACTTCAATGTTTTTAATCACATATTTCCCAGGAAAGAAAATAAATTACTTAAAAAAACACTCAGGGGAAGGAGAATAGAATTGGGGTGGGAGGTTGGTAGCCAACACTGTACAACAAATGCATACTATCATCCGCCTTGATGATCAAATTGGACTTAAAGTATACCTGACCAGTTCTGGATCATGGGAGAGGTGTAATCAGAGGCCCAGTTTTCAAAGCAAATTTCAAAGCAAGTGTAATTACATAAAAGGGTGTTTAAAAAAGAAAGAAAGGATGAGTGAGATGGGGAGACTTTTTGATGGTAACGTTTAGCACCTAACTCTCCCTCTGAAACTTCAAAGATCTGTCAGGAGCGTTAACAAGACCACAGGGATTCCTTTTCTTCTGTGAATAGTGAGCTCAGACCTGAGAACTAAACACTGCTCTTTGATGAATGGTTCAAATAGGATGTGTGATTTTACTGCCACTCAGTGGTTAAGAGTCCTCTCTACATCCCTACATTGTTGCCTGATTCACAAACATGCAGGCTTTCCAAATATAAATAAATGTGCTGAAAGAGATAGACATATTTTTTAATTAAAGTATCTTTAAAAAAAATAATATTCATTAAATTCTTAAGAAAGCAAACAAACAAAAGAATTATCTTCTGTAACATAATGAAAAGTAATACTTAGAAATTAGGTTGGATTTTAAAGTGCCACATTATGTAAATTTATAAAAATGTACTTTTTAAAAGTAATCAAATGAATATTGCAAATTAGACTTTCTTTTTAATTCATCAAAAAAGAATTAGAATGATTGAACAAAACTTTGATTGTCACCATAAACACTGACTTGCATGTAGAAAACAATTTCTGGATGGCCTAGACTTTTGTTTAACAGCCTTTGGTAAATTATTATCAGTCTGTTTTTTTTTGTATACTTTCTAGTGTTATGTGTTTGATTTCATGCTTCTTATTTCAAAAGTAAAGGCTGCAAGACCTATGAAGTACCAGCAGAGGGGAATAAAAGCTCTAGGTCAGGGGTCACCAACGCCAGTCCTCGAGGGCTACCATCCTGCAACTTTTAGATTCACCTCTGCTCCAAAATGTCTAAATTTCCTCACCAGCATTCATTCCTCTCTGCAATAGGCTGGAAACGAGCAGTTTATTTGATCCAGGTGTGAGCAGAGACACATCTAAAAGTTGCAGGATTGGTGGCCCTCGAGTACTGGAGTTGGTGACCCTTGCTCTAGGTTATACACTCCTGATCAAAATCTTAAGACCAATTAAAAAAAATGCAAACATTTTCATTTGGCTCTATTGGATCTTAAGAAGGTTCTAAGTAGAGCTTCACAATGTTAAAGGAAAAAATCAGTGCAAGAGACAAGAACTTTTGAGCGTGGAATTTTCTGAAAACTGCATTTTACATTCAAACACAATTTTTTCAGCTGATCAAAAGTTTAAGACCATAGCTCAAAAAAGCTCCACCATTCTTGTTGATAACTTCAAACAATCGTTTAGGCTTGATGCCATTGTTACCAGGAGGCCAGTGGGAACGTTGCTCCAAGTGTTGAAGATGGCTTCACGAAGGGCATCCACTGTCTGGAACTGATGTCCATTTTTGTAAACTTCCCTTGCCATCCATCCCCAAATGTTCTCTATTGGGTTTAGATCCGGGGAACATGCAGGATGGTCCAAAAGAGTGATGTCATTCTCTTGGAAGAACTCCTTTGTCAGGGGGCATTGTGAACTGCAGCATTGTCCTGTTGAAAAACCGAATCATGACCACACAGATGAGGCCCTCAGTCATGAGGGATGCTGCCCACTGCAACATCTCCACATAGCCAGCTGCTGTTTGATGCCCCTGCACAACCTGAAGCTCCATTGTTCCATTGAAGGAAAACGCACCCCAAATCATGATGGCGCCCCCACCACTGTGCCGTGTAGAAAACATCTCGGGTGGGATCTCCTTGTCATGCCAGTAATGTTGGAAGCCATCAAGGTTAAATTAAGAGCTGGACATAGAAGGCAGCCCACCTCATTAACATATAATGCAGCAGAAATACAGCGAACAAATAATACAGAAATAAATACAGCAAATGGAAATACAGCAAACGGAAAAGGGAGAAGCAAAAAAAATCAAAGCAAAGTATATATTTATGCTTTTATTTCTTATCAAAATATATATGTATTCTTTTATTTACATATTTATTCTTTTATTTATTATTATGCAGTATATAGATTTATTCTTTTATTTATATATATTCTACTTTATTTTTATATTGATTCTTTCATTTATATATTTCCACATTTATTTTTAGATTGATTCTTTTATTATTATATTTCTACTTTCATTTATTATTATGTTGGATATATATTCATTCTTTTATTCTTTTATTTATATGTTTCTACTTTTGTATTGGTGTTGTTTGACTAATTTCTAAACTATTCATTTTAATTTTTTTTATTTTATTTTCAATTGTCCATCCAAAACTCCTCATTTCTTTCTTTTCTTTTTCCCCAACATGAATTTAAAATTTACAGAATTGGATGATCAAAGTTAGTGCCTTGCAAGTTTAACCAATAATTAATTTCTAATTTTGTTCTTCTTAAATGGCATTTCTATTTCTAATGCTGCTGTTGGTTTGGTTTTAAATGCTCCAGTACATAATCTTAGTGCCTGATGTTGGACAATGTCTAATTTAACCAGATGAGTTTTAGTTGCTGAACTGTAAACTAAACAACCAAAGTCTATGTTGGATCTTATAATTCCTGTGTAAATCTGTTTTAGTGATTGGCTGGCAGTGATTGGGGAGCACATAGACAAACATCTCAAAATATTCAATATTTTCTTACATTTATCAACAACTTTTTGAATATGTATATGCCATTTTAATTTTTAATCAAACCATAGCCCTAAAAACTTTACCTGCTCTAACTCTTGATTATATAATTTCAATTTCAATTTTATTTCCTTGTTTATTTTTTTCAGAGTTTTTATGAGTTTTTTCTGACTTTTGTTTTATCAACTGAAAACTGCAATGCCCATTTCTCTATTTCAATAATAATCTCTTGTAATTTTTTAACAATAAAATCGATGTTTTTCCCTCTTTTCAAAACAGCTCCATCATCTGCAAAAAGTGAACAACCCATGTATTTTCCAATATCTTTAAATACGCCATTTATCATAATTGAAAACAGTAATTTTCCTATATTTTATTTATATTTTCCTGAGATAACTTCACCAATTCTAACTTGTATTTTTCTATTTGTTAAAAAGTCCATTTAAATTTTCTCCCTTTAATACCCAACTTGTATGATTGAATTAATAATCCCTCCACTCACATCATGTCATAGGCCTTTTCTATATCAAAAAATACTGCCACTACACTTTCTTTATTTACTTGAGCTCTTCTAATGTCATGCTCTAAACA